>LGSM01000028.1:0-117325 GCA_001314345.1 Phytophthora multivora | reverse complement strand
AACCACAATTCTTCCGATCTGCTCCCGACATACCATTTCCACCAGTCTGGAAAGCCCTGGTTTGTTGTAGTTGAGACCGGAACCAATGTCGGTAACGACCTCACTATCTGGGAAAGCAGACGATAGCAGCGCTTGCTGTCGTTCAAGATCGGGTACTTGTTTGCTTGATGAAACCCGACAATATACGATCGTAGATCGCGGTCGAGTCGCGCCCCCGGGTAATGCAGACTCATCCACTCCTGGTTCCATACGACGACCGATCGATTCAAGATCATACAACCACGTTCGACACCCACTAACATTTCGGATAGCTCGGGCGTTAACCACGCCTTTAACAGCCCACCCTCGTAGTGTTTCAGGAGCGATATCAAACACCTCTCGAACTTTGCCTGACGCAACATACTTCGGCATCTGCAAATTCTGGAATGAGGAGTTGGGCAAGATTGCTCGGTATTCCTTCTACAAGTGACCCTTCGTCTCTCAAATGTTTGTGTTGAAACAAAAAAAAATGACGCAACTCGTTGGTTTCAAGTGCTACATAGGCAAGTTCTTTACAGCCCAAATTTCACAACTTAAAAAAAAGATGAGGAAATTGCGAATTCAACTTGTTTGTGTCATTAGCGGAAAAGATGGAGTGGAGGCAGGGAGTTGCTCACTGCGAGTCTGGAGCAAAGCCTTAGCTTGAAAGCACGAGTTCCTGACGCTCACTCGGGCTTGACTTCCTGAATCTCAGGCTGGACAGGTGAATGTTCGAGCAGATAAGCCTCATCGTCCTTGTTCTCCGGAGTCATTAGCGACACCGCCACAGTCACGACCGGAGGAATGATGAGCGTCACAATGAAGGTAATCATGCTGTTCTGCGAGTACAACCCCTCCGGCAGAACGAACCAGTTGAATCCACCGACGAATTTGCCCTGGGCGATCACTCCGTAGACGAAGACCGTGAGGAAACCAGCAGCGTTACCAGCCAAAACTCCAGCACGCGTCGCAGGTTTCCAGACGCCAAGCAACATGGGGCCCACAGCAATGGTACACAGTAGATCAGCGATGAGATAGAGAGTCAAAATGTTGTACTCCTGATAGCCGATCGCAATGGCCGGCACATTGAGAACCACTATCCACCACAGCAAACAAATTAGTCAAGATAATTGAATAATAATAATAATAATACAAGCTACTCACCGCAAATGACGCGTGCCTGCAGCAGCGTGAGCTTCGGGAAACACGACGTGAGCTCAGCAGCGATTCCAACTTGAAGCGAGTCGGACACTCCACTGGACAACATAGCGATGACGATGATAATAAGCACTTGCCAGCCACGGCCCATGTCGATCAGGATCGCGAAGAACAGGTCACCATCCGGGTAGGCCAAGTGCGAGACCAAACCAGCCATCGCGAGTGCTACCGTGAAGAAAGAAAGGATGACTGCAGCTAAACCCGCAGCTTTGTGGAGCGTACGGTCGTCATAAGCGGCATACACTCGCTGCCAGAAGCCGGTGAAGAAGAGGTTGGATGCCGTGACGGCGATTACCAGCGTCACCAACGTCTCGAACCCTTCAGTCGTGAAAGCAGCCACATTCGTTCTCGACCACTCTCCGTCCGGAATGGACACGTGAAAGAACATGGCGATGCACACGAGGAAGACCAGAGTCACCACTCCGACGCCTTGCCACACATCCGTGGCCAAACTGGCACGCAGACCGCCGATAGTGAGGTAGAGGTTCGTGAGGAAAGCCACGAGTAGGATCGTGATGATCGGGTGGGCGTTGGGGGACATCATCGTCGTCAGTTGCGCGACGCATGTGTACTCGGACGCCAGACAGATGAATTGGTAGAACATCGAGATGCACCCGATGTAGAGTCTCATGACGTAGCCAAACCGACGAGAGACCACGTCCGTCATTGTGGCGTTCTCACCCACCACTGAGCGGATGTAGGGGCCGACGAGGGCTAGCACTGCCATTCCAGTGATACTTGAGAGGGTGTAGCCAATGATACCCCAAGACCCAGCGCTCACACCGATTTCCGGGAACGTGAAGAGCGAGCCAGCTCCAATTCCAGCAGAGAAGAAGCACCACGCTAGACGCAGGGTGGTCGTCGAGTTCTTGGCACTGCATGAGTCATTTTTGACAATAGGCGTAAGTTGAATGGGATATTGTTTTTTTTTTCAGATTGACAATACTAGTAGTCTCACCTGACGAAATTCTTGACCGAGTTAATGGCCGTGTGTCGACTGATGGTGATCGCGTAGACTGCCACTGCGACGAGTGTGGCGGCCATTACACCATAGGTCACTCCATTGGCTAGCATCTTGACGGAACTTTGAGAGCTTTGGCCCAGAGATTATGCAAAGCATTTAGAAGGGTTGTGTAGCTCTTAGGTTTTAGCAAATACAAACTCACACGGTGTCTTGATTCTAGAGACGAAGTGGACAACGCGAAAGCAGACACAAGCATCGTCAACAACAACAAGTTACAGCAGTCCCTCCGCCGGTGCGAACCGGATCAGGTTCTAAGGGTTTCATCTCAGCCGGTCAGCGCACGGAACTGGTCCATGACTGGCGTCGGCACCCCTCGCTGATTGAGTGTCAGTGGATTTCAGCTTTCACACGCAGGAAGAGGACAATAACGAGATGGAAAGAAAAAAGAAGAAAAAAACATGGACAATACCGAAAGACCAGCGCTTGGAACACTTGAGCGACTTGAGAGCGAATTCGCAAATGAGACGTGGAATGCAGTGGGTGACACCCACTGGGTGTACACTGTACAGATCGTTGGGATAGGGATCATGTTGTTGATCGTTTCACCTATAAAAGTGGCCAGTCGTTGCTGTGGTCAATGATCACTACATGTACAGTACCAAGGTAAGAAAGTTGTGAGAATGATGATGACTGGCTAGGACGGACCGTGCTGTGAAATTCAATGCAAACGCTGTTCGCTATCACAGTGACAGAAACCCAAGAACAAAGTGCATCCTATCCTGATGTATACGTTGGTGTCAGAACTTTTTGAACTCTCACCTTCCAACGATCAAAATGAAGGATAAACGGTCTCTGTTCACATTTGCTACATCAACCTCAGCAACTTCTTGATCTCCCTATCTTCACTCATCCGCTGTCGACGACCCGCTATCCGCTTTCGCTCTGCCTTGTCGGCTTCTGCTGACCGAAGTTGCCTCACTGCATCCACCTCTCGCTTCTCCTGGCGATTTCGTACGAACCAGAAGCTCTTGGCATCTCGGCGCCGTTCGAGGGCTTCGGCTTCACGAACTCTCACAGTTGCGGCAAGTCGCTGCTGCTCCTGTTCTTCGGCCTTCAGGCTGTTGGCCACTGAAGCCCGAGCGGCACGTCTCATGAGCGCGCCGGACTGCGCGGCAAAGCTCGTTTCGAACTTCCGTGTCAGTTTGCGACGTCGAGCAGTGTGACGCTGTTGCTCAAGAGCTTCACGAGTGTGAATCTGCTCGAGCTCGCGCTCAAAGCGCATCCGTTGTAGCTTGACGTCAATGTCGAGTTTGATGCTCGCCACTTCGGTCGCTTTCTCTCGCTGCAGCATGCGGCGATCCACGATAAGCGCTTCCGCTGCTCTTTCCCCTTCTTCGCGAAGATCGCGCACGTAATGCTCACGAACTTGCTGTTCTTGGTATTCTTTGTCTTCTACGCAGGCGTAGGACGGTCTTCCAAGTCGATCCAGTAGCATTTGGTGTCGACTGTTCCCCACAGGTGTGGAAGGAGACACGCGTGACGGGGCTTGAGGCTGCATAGGTTGAGTTGGCGCTACGGGGACTCGGACCTTGATCTTACCGCTTGAATGTCGCTCGGCATCGTCAGAAAGCGTCGATTCCACTAAATGTAGAGGAGCAGGAGACAAAGTTTCAGGCTGAAGAGGTCTTGGGAACACACGAGGAGGCCCACGAGGCTCCAGTTCTGACGGTTTGCTTGGTTCCAATGTCTGAGGCTCTCGAGGAGGAATTTGCTGGACATGAAAATTCGGCGGTGGCTTTGTGGTCTTCATGATTGACGGGGACGCACTGGGGTCTCGAAGAACTGAGTGTAATGTCTCGAGTCTTCGCTGGGTATTGACCCACCACCGAGACGGAAATTCATCTTGCAGCCAGACACGAGATTCATCCAGAATGGCTTCACTCTCTTCCCGCGTAGCTGCTTGACTCAGTGCCCACTACCATTGCAACAACAAAGTGAAAAGTGTCAATTGTATCGCTCCAGTACGTCATGCACAATGTCAAATCTTACCTGGTGGTGGCGAAATGCAGCACCAAAAAGGGCCTCCAATGAGAACATTTGCGCGTAAGTCTTCGTGATAGGGTCGAATGTCTTGCACAACAGTAACAATGCACGTTTCCGTGCCTCGTCAATGGATTCAAACGTCAGTCGGACGAATGATATGGAGTCGATGCCGAGCTGTGACTCAAGCTGCCATTTTCTCGCCGACTTTTGCGCTGAAAGACGCCGAGCAAGGCCCATAACTCGAGTGGCGGACGCCACTACGCGCTGGCACATCGGAAACTCACGGAACGGATTCATCTGAGCGAACATTTCGGCCACAGGCGGCTGTGTGACTCCCAGCATCAGCTCGCGTTCCAGTAGTGTAGGCTCCACCTGCACCCCATCGACAAGAAGAAGCGCTGCTGCATCTTCACACCGCGAACTCATGCTTTCCTGCTCAGGGTCCGGTACACCTGGCATCCACACAGGTAGATAAGCGCTGCAACGTTGGCTCGACCACTGTTCAATCTTTGACGAACTCACGTGAGCCGAAGATACAGACGACACCTGATGATACTGGGGTTGAGGAAGCAAAATCGAGCGCTCTTCACGACTGGCAGCGTATAATAGTAGTTGTCCGGGGCTCAGCGTCAGCTCGACGTGGGTACCCGATACGATTCGACAGTGAAGACGGTGTTCATGGCATCGATGTCGAGCCACAACTGCCTGCACAGTTGGCCAAGACTCCACGAGAGTTTGATAGACATCTGCTTCCATAAAGAGAGTCCGTGAGTTGATGCTCGCTCCAACGAGAAGACACGCGCGTAACACATCAAGTCGCCGACGGAGTCCAACACGGAATCGCCACCACCTCTGGATACAAACAAGTGCACGCGCAATCGTGACCTCGAGGGCATTTCGTCTTGAATGGCACGTTGAAGCACGCCATGTGGACTGGATCAATAACGCTGCGTCCGACCGCTTAGCATCTTCATACGGCAAAGCAAAAGCTTTAGCTGGTCCCACTGAGCACATCGAGACGGCACGATCGAGACTTGCAACGACGTGTAAGTACATGTCGATTGTCCATGGGATAAACACCTTCATCTTCGGATAGCCATGAGAGTATTCTGCTGGAACTAGCCGTTTCCGCTCCCGTCGAGTTGGTGCATGTCCGCGAGCACGAAGTTTCACCTTAGTAAGCGAGAAATGAGTGTCGCTGGAGATCTGGCGGCGCTGCTGCTTGACACAAGCATTGAGAATTTTCCGATTACAGATCACTAGTCGTTGTCGAAGTTCAAGCGTGACTTGGTTTAGGTGGAGCAGCACTGCTCGACGAGACTGGTGTTTCGTCATCATTTGCAGCTTTGTGGGACTTCCACCGTCGTTTGTTTCACAGTTGGCTGTAGCTTGTCGATGCTGACTCTGGATAGAGGCAATACGCTCAAGGTCTTGTTGCAGGAATCGCTTCTCGGAGACAAGTAACTGGTTTTCGATATCATTATCACTCGGAAATGCGCGGATCAGGGCAGGCCACCCAGGTGAAGTGGAACGTCGCGGGGGGTGTCCAGTCTGCGGAGGTACATCCAGTGTTGATTGAGCGTCTTTGCCCAAGCGCAGCAGCTTGTAGCCTTCGTCCTCTTCCCTCTCGAACCGATGCCGTCGCTTTGGCGTCGGACATCTCGCGTCTGGAGTGGACACCAAGCGTACAACGTTCGAATTCGGTCTTGGTCCACGGAGAACACTGATCCCAGATGGAGCACACCGATTCCGGAGTAGTTCAAGGCGATCTTCACGGGACAACGTCATCAAATAGGGATCTCGATGAGCCACTCTTGCTGCAAGGGTAAGAAGCTCTTGTTCAAATTCCGGCGTGTAGTAGATCCAGATTTCTTGCTGGTCCCGAAGAAGTTGTCGGGTGCGACGTGCATGACGCTGGTACACCATTTGGCACCAGAAACGGATCTTCTTGATGGCCACCGCACGCTTCCTGGCTTGGAACTGTGTACGCCAGCGACGA
The DNA here is from genome assembly GCA_001314345.1 of Phytophthora multivora. Taxonomy (NCBI): domain Eukaryota; phylum Oomycota; class Peronosporomycetes; order Peronosporales; family Peronosporaceae; genus Phytophthora; species Phytophthora multivora. Next base: position 111,083 of record LGSM01000028.1, on the reverse strand, counting down.
ATCATCGGCAGCATCTTCTCAAATGATCGACGTGCAAGTGCAGACAAAAGCCCATGACCTGCCGCAACGGACGCCATCAGGAGCTTCGACTCGCCGTTTGCAGCCACCAACTCGCAGATCTCACGCTTGATCCTCTGACGAAGAAGAAATCCACGGATGTGCTTCTGGACGTGGATAATGAGCTCGCGCACATTGCGGAAGAGTGGGAAATTGACTCGTCGAGAGAGATACCCACGAATCAGTTTCTGGGCCCGAACGCTTGGACTATTGCCAGCACAAATACTCGCTACTGCCGTCTCGATCTCCTTGACGTAAAGCAGAGCGGCGTCATCCGTCTCAAACTCAAGGGGCATACGAAGATGCGCGATGCTTAAGCGGGGTGCCAGAGCATTGAAGCGAGCACTTGGACGAGCATGCTGGAAAATCTCTTGATCCGTAGTCACAAAATTGTCGAGGGCCTTGAGAAACGGCAGTTTATTTACCACAAAGCTCCGCGAATTCTTCGACTGCATGAGAGGGTTGTTCGCCAATGCAAGCCAAAGGAGGGAGCCAGCACACGCTTCGAGTCCTTGGACGTCCGCCCACGTTCGTAAAACATTCTGAGAGAGAAAGCACAGCCTTAAGCAGTGGAACTGCGACCAGAACTCGACACTAGGAAGCGTTGATAGCTCGTTCTGCGATGCATTCAGCACGCGCAACGTTCGCGCCATGGCTATAATCGGTCGCAGGTCCCTCAATGCATTTTGCTGCACGTTAAGCACCACAACAAAGTCAAACCCGCCTGACGTGAACAAGCTAAGGTCTAGCATACCTTCGCTCACACGTTGTACAACTCGAAGCTGCCATTCCCATGCGTCTGCATCATCCACTACATCATCTTCTGCAGTATCTGCAGTCTCTTGGTGGACCTCCTCGTCACCCCACGGCGATATGTTACCACACTCTTGCAAAGTTACTTCCTCCTTGTGCTCATCGAGGATTTCAGCATCAACCTCAGCTGTCACCTCAATTATCTCCTCATGTGTTGTCTGTTCAAGTGGCGGCTCACTCTTCTCGTCGATCTCGTCATCGCAGTAGCCTTCGGCTTGAATCACCTCGCTTGCAGCGTCAGGCTGCAGCTCGACATCAGTTGCTTCGCTCAGAGATACTTCCACCTCTGAAGACATGGCAGACGCCGATAATTCGCCCGGGAATTGCCGTAAACTGTCGAAACGGTCCATGCAGCAAAATAGCAAGGGACAAAAACGTCAGTCGCTTCAAGGGATACTGCCGACTTACATCAGTTGCTCGAAACCAATCACGAATCTCTCTCGAAGCCGACAATTTGTGTTCACAATACGGTTGCATTTGTTGAGCTTTTGCCCCACTTGTCTCTCGCTTTTCTGCTGCGGCGAATCTGCTCTTCTCGTTGGGCGCGAATTTCGAGGCTACGTTCTACAGTCTGTTGACGTTATACAAGATGTCCACATAGGTCGTCACATCTAGGATCGCATGCGTCATGTCGAAGGCTTGGTCATCGACTCTGCTTTGACAGCGGGTTTGGTCGACAACGCAGTACCAGCAGCACCCTGTTGTTTCTTCATCTTTTTCGCTGAGCGAGCTGGGGCTTTGTCTTTTCGGGTATAGGCCTTTCGCTTTCGGGGAGCCTGTTTCTTCGCAGCGCCGTTGCTTGAGGCGTTCGCAGCCAACGCCGCTGCAGGAGAAATCCCGACCATCGCTTCATCCAGAGCTTTATTTGCGGCAGCTTCTGCTGCTTCCGGAGTAAGTGCTTCGTCGTCGCCCTTCATCTTGCTCTTAGCTGAGGCGCCCGTTAACACCTTCACATAGCGATCTAAGGGTTCTGCGGCCTTCGCGAACGTCAGCGGAAGTTTCGAGTACTCGTTCATCAACACCTTCAACCGCGACAACTGCTGCATCTTGTTCGCCGTTTTCGTCATGCATTTGTGTGCACGAGAGACCCATGCATCCACACGGCCAATCAAGCTGCGAAGCGGAGACACGATCTTCTTGTCCTCCCAGAGTCCGTACTCCGTGGCATAAGCAATGGCGTCACTGATCTCGCCGCGTGATGGCCGCTCCTGCAACAGAGACACCACAACTTGACTCCAAGGCACTGTACGCAGCAATCGGGCGTACATATCTGCACCCGGGAAGAGTTTGTCGATACCCATGAACTCCGGCACTGTTGGACTCGCTGTTGCGTCTGTAGAAGGTTGTGCCATTTCAGAGAGTGCAGTAGCATACTCAGGGGTGAGAAACGTCGAGAAGTCAAGATTTCCTCGTGATAGCGTCTTCGTACTGTTCAGCAACGTCACGGCTCGCCGGGCCCACGCTTGTGCATAGGGCAACATACGATGTCGTGCATGGAACACGTCTGAAAGTCCACGAAGTGCCCGTTGTGCATTCGCCAGTCGATCGCGGCTAAGACGCAACGAGCTCTGGAGCTCCAATACTTGTTTACTTGCCTCGACGTGCTCGTTTTTCATCTTCGCAAGCTGCTGCTCCACACCCCCTGCAACGACAAGGGCTGCCAACCGTTCCGTACTCCCCATCAAAGTGGCTGCCATAGGGTTCAGCAGCGGCGCTGGAACTGAGTGGGCACCTGATGAAGTCGAAGTTGTCACCTTCGAGGCCGTGACTATTGGAGCACTGGAACTTGCTGGTGTTGCTGCTTGCTGTTGCTGCGTCGAGATAGAGGCCGTTGCTGTAGACCCAGGGCTAGCTGATACAGAGGGCCTCGTCAAGGTAGCAGCATGGGGCTGATCTATCGAGGGCTTCGCATCCGCAGGGCTTGCAGCTGAATTAGCAACCGTCTCGACCTTGGGAGCCGTCTTTGCAATGTTGTTGACTGCGCGCATTGGCGGGATGAGAATACTTGGGTACTGCTGCCGATTCAACGTTGCCACATTGAGGGTAGCAAGAGTTGACGCGACCGCTGAACTCTGTGTAGCCGTGCTGCTAGTTGAAGTTACTGCTGCAGTGGAGACCGCAGCAGCCGCAAGGAGGAGAGCTTTCGTATCAACCGCAGACGCAGAAACCGGCATAGTAGCTGTAGACTTCAATGCTGACGCGCTGGTTGTAACAGGGGTTGCTTCTGATGCCGATGATGTTTGCGTGGTTGAGGGCTTCGACAGTACTTGTTGAGGAGTAGTGCTCTTCCCAGCAACAGGATTGATTGACAAGCAAGCTTTTGCACGTTCAATGTCGTCGATTCGCGCCCGGAGTTGATTCATCTGGTTGTTGCAGCTAAATAATAGCATCTCAGTCCGCTCGACTGTCTTCTCCTCGCGCTTAACTTTACGTAATGCACTAGCTTGATGCTTCTCAAAAGCCTTAGCATACTCCTGCATATCCCACAAGTTGTTTTGCTGGCCTGCCACCTTCGCGTGTTCCAGCATTGCCGTTAGCTCCTGCAAAATCGTACATGACGGGCAGGTATAGTGCTCTACTTTTTCGGCCTTTTCCTTGGACATCCCAATGCAGCCATCGTGGAACCAATCATCACAATAATCACACCCGATCATTAGCCCGTCAAACGGTTGCCGGCATATGCAGTAGCGCTCCGTAGCTGTCTTCAGCACGTCTCGATGCATATCGAGGTCAATCACTAGTCGGGCACACTCATATTCATTGAGCAACGCCAATAAACTCGCAACTCGAGCCTGACCAGTCTCAATTCCAGACGCCAGTACACGGGTTTCCCAATCGCTCGCGATCTCCAGGTGCTCCTTCAGGAAATCAAACACAGGCATGTCAATTGCGATGTCTTCACCCTCCTCCACAAGAGAGCGAGCTGCGTTAATGCTCATCCTCCCAACTCCCTTTGTCATTAGAGCCCTGAGACGTTTCTTCAATTTCGATAGCCAAATTCTGGCCTTTTTCGCTTCATCCATCACAATCTTAAAAGTACCCTGCTCCAAAAGGAGGCCGCTTCCATTATCCAGCAGTGCTTGGAGTTCGCTCACACATGCATGCTTGTCTGCAATACATTTGTGGACGCGTTCGGTCCATTCAAGCACGATCTTCTCGTGGGTCTTTAGATACGGCAGCGGCCAGAGCATTCGCCCCAACGTTTCTAATGTTTCTGGCTTTACCAGATCAACGGACTTAATTTGCTCAATTCCTTCAGTGATTTTGTCACCCTTGGCAACTAGATCCTGGAGAGGAAGTATCTCGTCGTAGAAAATCGATCGAGATCCCTGTAACCACTCCAGCAAAGAAATGATAAGGGCGACGACCTGTTGCTCTGGAGCTTCCACGCTAAGCACGTCACTGTCCTTTTGAACTTGGAGAAGCTGCTGTTTCCATCCATCCAGAACTCGTACACATTCGTCTGTAATGTTTTCGGTAATGTCACCTTCCTCTCCTGCCAGCACAAGCTCTTCGACTGTCTGCCGAGCTTCTGCTTCTTTCAACTCCAAACTATTCACTGCGTCGAAACTTTCCTCTGCCATGGCCAGCACAGGCTCGAAAAGGTCCTTCCCGTTCTTTGCTACCCAAGACGTTTTCGAATCATCCCCATCGTCGTCTTCCTCCTTGGCGGCAGACTTTTGCATACATCCGCTTTCGATCCTGACATGCGTCATTATCGAGTCTGCACGTATTTCCACCACTGGCACACTCGCAACACCATTCACAGTGGGAGGCTTTGTATCCGGTGCTGGTCCTACCTGTTCTCCATTCTCAGCACTAGTAAGGTTTTCATTGCGAGGCGCAACTTCCTGCTTGGAGTCTGTTTGGTCCGCACCGTCGTTTGCTCCTTCCGCATCAACTTCCATCGCAGAAGGGTCGATTTCCTTCTCATCCTTAATTGTAGTCGGAACATCCATGGAAGTTGCAGAAGGCATATCTGCGTCGGTGTTGACGCTCGACTCTGTATCAGCAACAGTGGGAGTAACATCTCCAATGTGAAGTTTCTTCTTGGCTGTTTGCAATTTTCCGTATACCAGGAGATCAAACGATTGAAGACGTTCGACCACGTTTGCCACAGATTCACTCACTTTACCATTAATAACTTCATTTGCCTTCGCGCTCCATGCCGTCAAGTCATGAAGCTCTTTCAAGAGGATGCGCAACTCGTCGCGAAAATGAAAGCGTAATCTCTTCGACTCGTTCAACAATTCCTGCAGCTGCCCCGTCGTAAAAGTATCGTTGGCGAGGCGCTTCTTCCTTGATTGTCGAGGTGGAATGCATTCGCGAACACGCACTGCCCACTCCTTCTCACCCTCAACGATACTGGCCAAACTTAACCCTTCTTCAAACGTAAACGGGAAGGAATCGATTTTCTCCAGTAGAGCCGACGCCTGCGCCAGATCCCCTAACTCTCGAGGCATTGAGTCAACATCCATATTATTGCCTTCATCGAGATCGCTCACACTGTCGGCGGCAATAATTCCCGACAAACACCCAATACTCATCAAAATAGCGCTAGCCTCAGCTTGCGCTTCAACTCCCTTCAGTAGTAGGTCATTCAGCGGCGTGGTGTACGAAGACACGTCAATCGTAAGTGCTTGCGACTTTTCGATCAACTTACTGATCGCATCCGTCGACTTTTTCTTTGCTCTTTCAGCACTTGAGCTTGAGGATGTGGACCTGGATGAATGCGACGAAGGAACGTACGACGGCAATGACGCAAATAGCTTGTCAAACGCAGCGCCGCCAAGGTTATCTCGAAGCTCATTAATCCATTTCCGAGACTGATCCAGTGCTGCATTAATATCACGCTCCACCTGTGGCTTCCAACGTGACTGCTTCTTGGGATGAATTCGTTCCCGAATCATTTTTGCCTGCGAAATCAAGTCCTCCATTTCCTCAATAGACTTATGAGAAGCCAGCTTCGTTGCAGCTGTTGTACACCACTCGCGTGCAGCGATTTCAGCCTCTAAAAACCTCTGCTCGTCCATGACCACAGGAATATCTTTGGCCTCATCCAGAAGTTCTTTCAGGTGCTCCATCGTAACATCAGAACCCCCATCGATCGCCTCCTTCACTTTAACAGCCCATACATCTGCACACGCTAATAAGTCCTGCATTTCAAACATTTCCGTGCTGTTTTCACACGGTGCATCATCTACAAGCGCGCGAATTGCTTCCAAATCCATTTTCTTCGTATCACCAACCCCACCTCGCCTTGTAGCTCGGCGATTAGGCATGCATTTACGAGCCTTCGCCAACCATGTCTGGGCGCTTAGCATTTTGTTCTGAAATTGCTCCACTTCCTGCTCGAAATTTACTGGCACCAGCTCGATCTTTGCCAGCACATCTCGCATTACAGGCAGGCTCACCTTGTCTTCTCCCAGCATCTTATCAATTGTAGCTTTGAGAAGTGTAGCTTCGTCTACTGTTTCGCGGAAGCTGGTTTCTTCTGGGAATACAAGCTGTGGCGCCATCACCGCTTCGAAAAGCGCGTTCAACTCTTTTAGCTCAACCTTCTTGCTTTGGTGGCGCTTACTGCTGTGTTCCAGCGCTTCCTTCAGCTGGGTTAGCGCAGTATCAAATGCGTGTAACCTCTCCACCACCGCATGCTTTTCCGGCAATACGACCTGCATATCCTCTGCTCGATGCAGTAACTGCAGCAGTTGGGCGCGGTCCACTTTCGTTTTACTAACCTCTTCACACCGCTCTCTCCACGTCACAATCCGCATCACGAGCCTCGACAGTACTCCAGCCTCCGTCGCTGGTATCGTGTCAGCACTGGCTTTGGCCTTCTCATGCAACTTCCACATCTCCTCTAGCACTTTTCCATCAATTTCTGTTCGTCTCATGCAGCGGTAGAAAGCGAACAGCCACTTCTTAGCTTCTTCTGCTGCTGTGGCCTTGGTCGATGTTGGGTTCACTCCTGCAGCTCTCGGCAATTCGATGCTATGTCTCGCATACAGCGAGCACGCGGCATCAGTTGTGTTGTAGTTAAAACGATGCAGATGCTGCAGTGCCAACGTCTCGACCTGCTCCTGCGTGTCGAACGTCGCGCCATCTCGTAGCGACCTGGCCAGCTTCAGATACTTGTCCAGCTCCAGCCCCAACCCTAAAACGAATAAAAATATAATATTATGAGCAAAATAAATACTTCACTTCCTCCAGTACTGCTGGTTCACCTTGGGCCTTGTCGGGGCAGTACCGGGGTCTGGGTTGCTCTAGCACTTGCTTCTTGTAAAGTATCTCAGCTGCATCGCCCGGGGACTCCAGCAACTCCGGGATAATGGCTTGGTATCTCTTGCCGACCCTCGAGTGGAGCGCCACGAACTGCGGAGAGGCGGCTGGGGCGGCGGTGGAGCTGCCTGTGCCGCTGCTGACGCTGCTGCTGCGCTCCCGGGGGCTTCGCTCGCCCGTTGCGTGCTCATAAGCGGTGCTACGTCGACTCATGGGCCGCTCCGGCGCTCGGGGCTCGACTGGACTCGGCTTCCGCGCGCAAGATGGCGAATGGGCCGCGAAATGGCATGTTAGAGAGTTTTAACCAATCAAAATACGAGACTAGTTTTTTGTAATTTGGACTTTGAAGGGTACTTTTTGTAGTTTGTAGGGTGCTCATCAGTCAATTTTGTATTCGCCTTCCAAGCACACCGCTCCCTTCGTGATGCTCGCTGTAAAGCTCCTGCGTCCGACGGTGGCGCGCGCCGCCAGTCCATTCCTGCAGCCTTCTGCACGTCTGCTGCACAACTCCAGACCACTTCTGGCTCAGCCTTTCGACGACGGCGTGCCCCGCCTGCAGGACACCCCTGTCAACATTGTAAGTTAAATCTTTTATAACGTAAAAAAAATCTTATTGTTTACTTATATGTGAACTTCGCAGGGCGTCCTGATCGTACCACAGCAGCGTGCGTGGGTCGTGGAGCGCTTTGGTAAATTTCACGATGTGTTGACGCCCGGCCTGCACTTCTTGATCCCGTTGGTGGACCGCATCGCCTACGTGCACTCGCTGAAGGAAGAAGCCATCAAGATCCCGGGCCAAACGGCTATTACAAAGGACAACGTGACCATCAACATCGACGGCGTGCTGTATGTGAAGATCATCGAGCCATACAATGCCAGTTACGGTGTTGAAGACCCACTGTACGCCGTGACGCAGCTGGCACAGACTACCATGCGTTCCGAACTGGGTAAAATCACGCTGGACAAGACCTTCGAGGAGCGCGAGTCGCTCAACCTCAGCATCGTGGAGGCTATTAACCAGGCGTCGGAGGCCTGGGGCATCAAGTGTCTCAGGTACGAGATCCGGGATATCGCCCCGCCCCGCAGCGTCAAAGCGGCCATGGACATGCAGGCTGAGGCCGAACGCCGGAAACGTGCTGAGATCTTGGACTCTGAAGGTGAACGCCAGGCGTACATTAATGTGGCCGAAGGTAAGAAGCGTGCTGCTGTGTTAGAAGCAGAAGGCGCCGCTGCTGCCATTCTGGCTAAAGCCAATGCGTCTGCTGAGGCTATTCAGCGGCTTTCGGGTGCTATTCAGGAGACGGGCGGCCGCGATGCCGTGGCACTTCAGGTAGCGGAGAAGTATGTGGACGCCTTCGGCAATATCGCTAAGGAGGGCACGACGGTGCTGTTGCCGGCCAACACCAATGACCCTTCGAGTATGGTGGCGTCCGCGCTCTCCATTTTCGGGAATATCCAAAAGCAGAACTCCAAGGAGGCGGCTCGCATTGCTGGTAAGGTGGGCAGTCAGAGTAGTGCAGACGGTGAGCTTGGCGAGTACACTTTGGACAGCTTCGACCCAGACACGACCAAGAACTAGCCGCATTTTAAAAGAAATGAGGTACTGGTGTGAGCAAACAGGATATGACAGGTGAGATGGATGCTGTCGCATGGCAGGTAGGTTGTTCGGGCTGCTGGGCTTCAGCTAACCTCGCAAGCTGCGTATTTTCGTCTGAAACAGTGAAGAAAAATAAAGCAAATCCATGAAAGCTGCGTGGTACGTTGTTGATATCGATTGCGAACGAGATGCATGTATTTTGAGGGACATGCTGAGCTATTTGTGCCATCGTAAGTGTGCATTTGCGAGCTTGATTTACCGTACCAATTTGGCTTGTGATCAAGGCTATCCGCAATGACGGAGTTGAGCGTATGTCGTGGCACTGGTTCTCCTGTTCTTGTGTTCCCGCCATGCGCTTCGTTTGAGCAGCCTTACGATCTGGATATTGTGAGAAAAATTGTAGAGCGTGAAGGTTGTCTTGAGGCACTGCAGCAGCTCCTCGGGGCGGCCAAAAGGCCGCAGCAGCCTCGAATCTCGGGGATATCCAAAGCGCCGATGGTTTTCCAGAGCGTCATCGATCAAATACGCTCCGTGAGTGTGCAGATTGTCGAGGACATCGACCGGTGGCAGCAAGAGCAGAAGGCTAAAGCGCAGGCTACAAACTTCAAATGGCGTGGGGTGAACTACTTGCTCAAGATGACGTCCGACTTGGATTTTCTACAATCCTTCAGAGGCGTGGATCTCCTCGAGTCACTGCAAGTGTTACGGCTGATGCAGAACCCGTTCCTTGCTCAGATTCACCTAGATCACCCAGCACTTCGTGAGGAAGATCAAGACTCTGCAGTGCATCTGTTTGGCAACTGGGTCGGCGATGTCAGTATGCGTCGAGTCTTCCCCGCCTCGAAGGTGTTACTGCATGAACGGGACGCAGAAATTCGACGTCGACAGGTTCGAATGAGGCAAGTACCTGGAAATGTTCCAGTTAAGTCAATGGAGGACCATGTCAGTGGCCCCGTTGCTGCTGTGGCCCCGCTGGAATCGCAAGGCAGAAGTTCACCAACTACCGATAAAGGTAAACTTCCCAGCGGAGGCGAGGATGAAGCCCTTCCAGCCACTGTTCCAGCTGCAATTAACTCCCGAGAAGCCTCCATGCGCGAAGATATTGTGCTGAGCCGCGAGCTGATAACTCAAGCAGAGCATGAGCTAGGTGCGATGCGAAATGAGCTTGCTGCTCTTCAGGCCCGTCTCGAAGACACTATTCTCCCAGACAAACGCCGTCGATTGCAGACACGTATCGGATGTCTGGTGAATGACCTCAAGTTCCGTTCAGGAGACTTGTATCAGCGCAAGAACGAGCTCAAACGTAAAGAGTCCATTTATCGCGCAACGAAGGACCGTCGTGGATCGAGTGGGGGCTCCCGAGGTCCTACATCGTGTAGTACACGATCTCATTCACAGCCATTAATTGCTTCTGATGTGGCACGCCGCAAAGACAGAGGGGGGACATACTCCTCCCTCTTCGAGAAAGCGTTGCTGGAGGATGAACAGATCCGCAACGACCTCGTACTGCGCATGAATGCATCGCTGTCGAAAGCAAGAGTGGAGGAGCACAAACGCACTGCGGGGCTGTGTACCCCAAATCGACAACAGCAAAAATCGCCCCATGACTTGCAGAGCCAACAACTTGAAACTCGTGAAGACATACAGCGATGGGGAGTTCGAGAAGTGCAGAACTTTATGGACTCGCTGGGGCTAGACGACGGCAGTTATGGTGCTAACTTCCGTGCTCAGGGAATTGACGGCGCCCTGCTTGTCCAAGCGACTGACCGAGATCTTGAAGAGCTGGGAGTTGGCATTCGGCTGCACCGAGTTCGCATCTTAGCCGAGTGCAATTTAAGACGAGGCCAGTAATTGAAGGTTTCAGTTGCTTGCATGACAAGAGGAAGAACACTTTTCTCACACGTTGAACGCTCGGTCTCAAGTCCCGTACCGCTCGAAGCACTACTTCAAGTACTTCAAGTACGCGTAGTAGTTCAGTTGATTGACTTGTTTGTCCTGTTATTCTCTTCAAGTGCTTCAAGTATGTACATGTGCACATCGCAGCATCTTTAAGTAAAGTACCCTGCATGCGGAGTGAGTTGACTGAAGAACGCGGCGAAGACAATGCCGCGATCTCGCTGACGAATCGATATCTACCACGTTAACCCTTAATCCGGATCTGGCTAATCATTTGTTCCCGGCATGTACTGTATAAATATGTGGTTGATTCTTGCTCGGTGAAAAACAGTAGGCGTAGAATGTTTCCCAATGTGTTATTGCCACCTCCGTCTCCAGTTGGGCGTGGGCATTTACTCTTTCTGTTACACATTTCTTGATTCTACTGGGGAACGATCCCCCGGACGGCGGCAAATGCCTCTGCAGGGGGTAATTTGTCAAGAGGGAGAGCCGCAAACGCAGCCAGGAACTCTTTGTCCGACGCAACTTTCTTCGAAGAGGTTGCGTTATCGGTTAACGAGGCGTCCGCAGCAGACCTTTTACCTCCGTTGACCTCCTGGCTGCCCACGGCACGCTCAAACCCCTCGAGCTCCTGGCTCTTTAGCCGAGCGCACTCAATCACCGAAGCAGGGAAACCTGCCATAGAGGCCACGTGGACACCAAAGCTTTCCATGCATGGACCATCGCGAACCTGGTATACCATAGTAATTTCCCGGTCGCTCGCCACAGCTGTGACATGCTTGTTCGAAAACCCTTGAGCGTGCTCTTGCTTCAATGCTGTCAGCTCGTGGAAGTGCGTCGCAAAAAGACACATTGAGCGCACCTTGGTAAGGAGGTACTCAGAGATTGCCCAGGCCAATCCAAAGCCATCATACGTCGAGGTACCTCGACCCAGTTCGTCGATTATCACAAGTGAGTGCTCCGTGGCCTTGTGCAGAATGGCCGACGCCTCCAACATTTCTAGCATAAATGTCGAAACACCTCGCTGCTGCAGGTCGCCAGCGCCAACGCGAACCAGCAATTTATCGAACACAGGCAACCGGGCCACTTGAGCGGGAACGAAGCTACCGATTTGTGCCATCACTGCAATGGTTCCCAATTGACGAATGTAGGTACTTTTACCGCCCATGTTTGGCCCTGTTACCAGTTGGAAGCGAGATTTCTCGCGCTCGAAGTGATAGTTGTTGGGGATGAAATCCACACCGTCTTGCAGTTCCACACAAGGGTGACGTGCATTGGTCAATACGACGCAGTCACCGTGTGGTTCTAGTGTTGGGCGGCAATAACCTGAGCCGGCGTGGCATGCAGCGTGAGCGAACCCAAGTAACACGTCAAGTTCCGCCAGTGTAGCTGTCGCAGCTTCGAGTACAGGAACGTACGTACTGGCTACATCGATCGCAGCACTAAGCAAGTGACCCTGCCGTTCTTCGTATTCATTTCGCACACGGCGGTAGTCGGTGGCAAGAGACTTCAATTTAGTCGTCGTGAACTGCACGCCACTCACAAGGACCTGGCAGATGTGAACGTACGGCAACTTGGACAGCCGCGCCTCTTCCTTTTTGTTCACGACACGAAAGGCAAACCCTCGAACCTTGTCCTTCTCGCACTTAATTTCGCCACCAATCGTATCAAGTGCATTCCGGTGCTCCTCCTCAATGTCTGCAAGAATACCATCCCACTCCTCGCGCAGTGCTTGAAGACTTTCATCGTGCTTAGCGTTCACAACAAGGGTAGGGCGGCTGTCAAGGTCCACAACCTCCTTCACCAGTTCCGTATAACCCTGAAGATCTGCGAGTATCTTCTCCAACGGAGTAGCAAATTTCTCCTTCAGCAGCTTTGCAAGGTCTTCATTCCCGCCAGCTTCTGTCCCCTTCAAGAGCTTCAGGATCCTCGGTATCGCACCAACAGCAGCATCATACACACTCACAAGATCTGTGATCTTGGCATTCTTCTTTTTCTCCAGACTCATTGCCAATCGACCCAAGTCCGGCAGAGACTTCATGCACTCATCCAAGAGCTCCATCCTCAACGACGAGTCGTCTACAAAGAGCTGTACAAGACTTTGTCTCGTTTCAATCGCTTTAACGTCCAACAATGGTTGTCGAATCCATCGCTCAAGCAGTCGTCGTCCCATGGGCGTCTTGCCTCGATTCAAAATCTCCAGTACACTGCCTCCAAACCTGGCCATTCCCGTCGTCGTGGTGTTCGGCTCTGGCAGCAGATTCAGCGACCACACAGCAGCATTGTCCAGTTGCATGGCCGACGAGAGGTTGCCTTCATTAAGCGTATAGCAGCCGAAACCATCGGCGTCGGCCATGACGCCGAGTGCTTCGATCAAACAGGCCAACGAGCCAGCCGCGATCTTGGATGCCAGCACGTCCTGATACTCAGCCATCGTAGTAGCTCCAAGCAACCGTGATACGTTGTTTTCGACGCTGCTACCGTCGTGGAACAGCTGCTTCTTCATGTAGACAACAGCAACATCGTGGGTCTTGAGCAGCGCGTGCAGCTTCTTGCTGTCGCCCAGGTCCTGCGTCTGCTCCAGTTCTGCAGAAATATAGCATGTAGAGGGCGCCAACTGCAGCAGAAGGGACTCTAGATTGGCCAGTTCGCTAGAATCAGAGAAGGAGAAGAGCAGCAGCTCCCACTGCTTGGTGTCTTCATCCGCTTGGCCCTTAACGCACGACTTACGCGCACGAGGCCGACGCACCGCCACGCCCACTTGCTTCAGATGCTTGTCGTTACGGATCTGCAGCGCCACCTCGGCCTGCGCCTCGTGCAGCGTCTCTAGAGCGGCGGAGTCGTCCTCACGGTCCATCTTTATCCAGAGTGATTATCAATTGCGCGCTAAATTCGGATGTTCCCGCGCTTTTGTGTGTCCAGGTGGAAGTGTCGCTTTCCAATACAAAAAGCAAGAAGTACGCGATTGGAGACGCTTCACTTTGGAATTTTACGTTGATGGCGACGGATTGGCAGGCGGAGTATGCGAAGGCAGTCGCTCTGGAGGGCGAAGGAGACGCTTCTGCGTCAACGTCGGGCACGCAGCAGACGGCCAAGACACCTGTAAACAATGTGTTGGCGTTTTTGGACCTGTTGCTGCTCCAGGAAGGCGGAGAATGGTGGACCAAGCTGTGTCGAACCAAACCTGCAGCCAAGAAGAGTGACGGTGGCGAGACCAAGAAAAGGGATAGCCAGGATGTTACACTGGATGAAGGCGACAGAAAGCAGCTGAAGACGATGAAGAAGCGACTGGCTGCAGTGGCTGGCAACTTGATTGTGGAGCTGCCGGAGCTAAATGCGTCCGTGATCAGCAACAAGTCCACAAAAGTTCGAGTGTTACAGCTCCAGCTCTTGTGCCGCATGTTGCTGTACGGAGTTCTGGTTAAAAGGCAGAAAGATCAAAGGAAGAAGCTGAGGAAGGAGATTCGAGGACTACTGGACCGCGTGGCACTGCTGCTAGACGCAGAAAATCCTCCGTCCCTGGCGGACGAAGACGAGCGATCGCCGTTCCAGGAGTTCCTGCAGCTGCAGTTGGCTACTAGATTGCAGCCGCTATTGCCAGAACTTGTGAAGTATTTGTTGCGAGCATATGAGCTGGAGGATGAAGAAGAGACTAAGGATGCCGAGGAGTACGATGCGTTAAATGCATTGCTGCCTACGGTAAGAACTTTCGCTGTACTTTGTTGAGTGTTGGTTTACTGACTTGGTTGCTACTGTCCAGTTGCAACCGCTTGTGAAGCCACCTCAGCCACATCTTGCCGTGTCCCCAAAGCTTGCTGTTAAGGGGAGTATTTTGTCTGCATTGCGTGAGGAACGACCGGCGAAGCGGGCTCGCCCAGATACAAGCGGGTTGTTCAAGGAAGTTCAACTTCCACATCGATTACAGCAGAAGCATACGCAGTCACAACCTCGAAAGTCCAGACGGGTCTCTAAAACCCACCGCAGCAGTTCCAGCAAAACCAGCAGTGCTAACAGTAGCTCGGTACGATCCAGCCAAGATTCACTGCTTCGAGCGGCAACTGGATCGGTATCGACACACAAACCGAGGACGCTAGACTTTGCCAAGACTGGCTTAGCGTCGAGCACCAGAAAGCCTGGTGACACCGACTTGTTGCGTCGCGCTGCCATGCCGTCTAGCACGAGAGGACCTGCAACACCTTTCCTTCACAGAGCCGTTTCGGAGCGCCTCCACTTCACTGGACAACAATTCAAAGTGTCTTCATCAACAGGCACCACCGTCCAAGCTGGAGGGGTAGCTACAACAGGCAAAAACCAGTCGCCACCGTTACGCAGAGCAGCAACCACTTCATCGATAGTCATGCGTACGCCCGATAGGCCGAAGAGGATAGCAGCACGAACTACAAGAAGGGTGTTGGTAGAAGCGTCGCCTCCACTACGCAGGCCGAATGGAGGCAGTGCAGCGCCTCGTCTTCTTCAGCCTAAGTCGTCACGTCCTGGCTCCAACCCTCCTCCTTTGTTTCGGTGATACTTCAAGTAATAGACGAAAGACACAGAAGCGCTTCGAAGTATAGCCTTCTACTGCAATTAATCCAGCTTTGCTAGCTCGTCTCATCCGCATCACTCTCACTGTCACTGCCGTATGCCACAAGTCCAAACGCTGCTGCTTTCGGCTTCTTTGTAGGCGTCGGGGGCTTACTCTTTTCCACCTTCTGCTTCTTTTTTAGCGGCTCATCCTTTGGCTTATCTGAAGACTCGACCACCTTGTTATCACCTTTGTGCGCCTTATCCTTTCCTGCTTTTCGTTTCGCCTTGACCACCACCACTGCAGTCTTTTTCGTGCTCGCTGCTGACTTCAAGTTTGTTTTTGTTGGATACTTTTGCAAATGCTGCGCTGTAAGCGGCGCACTAGCAGCGGCTTTAGGAGCCCCACGTGCTACCACTTCAAAAACAACACCATTAGATTTTCCCATGCAACCCCATATATTCAGTAGAGCTTTGCGTAGCTTACAGAATTGAGCGAGGTCCTCCTCGTGCTGTGCTTGGCGCTTGCGTTCAACGTCATCCTTCTTGCTCTCAAGATCCTGAATATAGTCGAACTCCTCTTCGTCCAGACCCTTAGGTGGGGCTACACAATAGCATCAACAAAGCTCAACAATATCAGCAATAAATTGTTGCCCTGAACCGAGACAGCTCTGATGTAGTCACAACCGTTGAAGCAACGCACCGAAGGGATTGTTTTTCTCTTTCCACTCGCTGTCCTTCTGGTCTTTACGTTCCTGCAGTTGCTCATACAGTGGCTTGTAGCCTGAAGCGTCCTCTGGTCGCGGGGCCGGAGCCTCCGTCACTCGCTTTTCCTCCACATTGTCGCCGAAGAGCTATTGACGACAATTACCTATCAGCGAAGGCAATTATAACGTTACGCTATGAGAACAGGGTTTGCAGACGCACCCCATCGGAAGATGTGAGCACAGACGTCGACACGAAGCCCGCCAGAGATGCCCTTGCCACGCCGGAGCCACTCCCAGACTCCATACTGTACTTTAGTTTTTTGGGTCCAATTTTTTCAGTCCAATCTAGGAAATACTAGTAATCTAGAGTCTAGGTCATTTTGTAGGAATATGTTCATCGCCCTTTTTATATTATCAACAGTGTGAACCACCCGCAGTTTGACTGGAGACCAGGACGCAACATCAAAAGGCGCATTCACTCTCGATTCCGCACGCGATGGAACCTCCGCCGGCGAAGAAGCGGCGCCATCGCTTCCAGAAGGTCGAGGAGCGCGTGAAAAACCTGCAGGATGAGCTCACACTGCACACCAAGACAACAGGCGCAGTGGACGAGGCGTCGCAGCTCTCGTTCAAGGAGGAACTCGGTTTTCAGGCGGAGTTGACGACGCTGGACAGCTTCCAGCTCCTGTTCCGCGCACTGCAGCCGCTAGTGACAACGACGCCGCACCTGCTACACAACCTGAAGAAGGTGACGAAGAGGCTGCAGAAGGAGCTGCGGGATGCACGAAATGACGCGTCAGACCCTGTCTCGCAGCGCCAGAGACTTGTGCCCGTACTTAAGCTCGTCACGGCGCTCGCTCGAGAACTCGGCAAAGAGTTTTATCCTCATTTTGCCTCTACTTTGCCGCTCGTGGTGGCAGTTATTGATACAAAGGACCCGGAACTCAGCACTCAAGTGTTTAAGACACTTACGATGCTCTTTAGCTACTTGAGAGCGCAGCTGTTGGCCGACATGGACGCTGTGCACAAGTGCTACTTCCCATTACTTGGGCATCCCAGGGAGTTTGTACGGAACTTTGCAGCCCAGACACTTGCGGTGCTGCTACGAAGACTGGAGTCGCCTAAAGCCATGAGGAAATACCTCCGCGCATATTTGACAGCACTGGTGAGGGGATCAGGACGCGACAACGAGATTTTGAGAGACGGATCGGCCAAGTTGTTTTTCGCGCTGATCAAGAATGTGAATCACGGGTTCCACTCGAGGATGCGCGAGGTGCTGTTGTTTTTGCTCGGTTCGTTCCGCCCGAAAGATGAAGAGAAGGAAACCCAGGAGCTACGCGAACAGCAGGAAGCCGTCTTTCAGACAGTCTTTAAGACCTGTGGACTTATGATGAAGCACACGGATGCGGACCACTCCGGGGAGATGCTAGAGTGTTTGGTTTTGGTGGTAAACAAGGTGACGAATATTCGCCATGAGAAGGATGAGGTGCCTACCGAGGCGGACGACCTGTATTTGAGTCGTGTGCTGCGTGTTCTGCTAAAATTTTTGATTTCAAGAATGGGCAAACTGATTTCGGGAGCAAAGGACGCGTATGAAACGCGAGTACCCAGCGTGCACAAGGTTTGCGCTGCGCTAGTTGCGCCTGAAAATAGGGTGCTAGCCTCTGAAAGCACGATACTGCGTGATGTGCTGATGCAAACTTTCGAAGCTGTCTGGAGACTGTTTCCAGCTGAAGACGATGTCATATCCACACAAGTAAAGGCGATTTTTGCTGTGGCTGAGACTGAGGATAAGCAGATGTATTGGCGCCAGAAGCTGGTGGAGTTTGTGAATCAGGAGCTGAACAATGTGCATGTCGACGTTAGCTTTGTGGTCGAGTTTTTGATTCCGAACGCTCTGGAGTTCGCGCTTAAGACTCTCCTGAAGGCTAATGTGAGTGCTTTTAGCTCTCTGCTCTGTCAACTTGGTGGTTACGTTGCAGACAACGCTGGCGAAATCAACGTTGGTCAAAGTTCATACATTGTTCGCTCGAAGAACAATAGTCGCTTCTGGCTGCTTTCATTTGACGAAGTTGCCCCGAAATCTCAGAAGGTGCTGTTTGACGCCGGCCGAAAGCTTTTCAAGGACAGCGAGGATTTGGCCGTCAAATGGAAGTTTTGCAAGGCGTTGCAACTTTTGCAGTTGGACAATGCAAATCTAGTTGCTTTCACGACATCTCTATTTACAGAGTACGGCAAGCAATGGAATGCTTCATCTGCCGCGTCGCCTGTCGAAGTAACCATGTTACGTGCTGAGTTGTGGCAGCTGCAGGAGATTGCCAAGCATCAGATTAAGAGCAAAGACTCGGTGATGACGACCAAATATGTGGAGCAGGCACTGGTTGACAAGGAGGTTTCACTCAGTACCCTATCAACACTGATAATGTTGCTTGATATGAGCACCGAGGAACAGTGCCATGCAGTACTGACTGTGGATGTATTGCCTCGCATAGCAAGCGCTCTTTTTGCGACGCTGCGATCACCTGCGCATGAGCTGCGTTTAGTGGCACTGCAGTTATTGGCTCGGTTCAAGCGCTCGAATTTCCATGAATCTGAAAGTGGCTCGCTGAGTGGTCCGTGTGATTTGCCCGATATTTGCGTGAACCTTGAGTTATCATGCAAGAATATTTCTGTGGCCACTGAACGTGAAGTGGTGCGCCTGCTAACACGAGTGAAAATCCTCTGTGGTTCAGTTCAGACTCCCGAGATTTACAAGAAAATTGCTGTGAACCAGTTATTGGGTCTGTACCACGTAAAGTTCTCCACGATCTGGCCGCACATTGCTGACGCAGTGGAGACCGCTGTTCGGTTGCACTTCAACGAGTTTTGGCCGTGCATTAGCTCGGAGATTCTGGAGGCTTCCCTTCGCCATGATGATGCTAACGGGAAGAGCGATAGCGAAGCTAACAGCGCAAGTTCTGTTGTGGAGGAGTTTAAGCGAGTGTGCATGCTGGAGCAAGGCAGGGTGCCTACTTCAAGTGCTACAGATGCTGCTAGTCACCACTCGCTGCTTTGGAAGGGGCTCATGAAATTTGCTGATTTAGTTGAAGCCAAGACGAAGTTCATGGTCCCGCTCTTCTTGACGTTTCTGCGTGACCAGTACAGTGTCATTTACACAGACGAGCTGGACGCTAATCGCCTCGACGAAATTGATCAGGCACTTGCAAAGCTCGGCAGTTGTGATGCAGATTCACCCGATTGGCGTAGACCCGTTGAGTTCCAGGAATTGACTACCAAAGAAGTACGCGGCAAATTTGTGGATCAACTGAAGCTTTTCGCCGCCTTCCACAATATGAAGGGTGCGTATGCACAGCAGTTGCTTCATGCACTCTTCTTCGACCTGTTGATGAAGTCAGATGAAGTCGTCTCGAAGCTGGCTTTGCAGTGTCTATATGCTTTCGGTAGTAAGGCTGTCGTCTCCTACAAAACACAGCTGAATCGTCTAACTGACTCATCGTCGTTCCGGGAAGAACTTGCGAGCTTTAAGGTTGGGAATGGTGAAGGTGTCATCCTTCGCGAGCACCGCCCGGAGCTGTTGCCTGTCCTTCTGCGAGTCCTGTACTCGAAGTGTGTTAGCAAGAAGGGCCGTAACAATGGTGATACCGTCGCCGCTCGTCGTGCTGCCATCCTGGCATATTTGGCAGCGTTGGAAGCTCCTGAGCTTGCTAGCTTCGTTGAATTGGTGGTGCGCGCATTTGATGTCAAGATTGAAGCTCCGAATAATTCTAACTCTGAAACTCTCGGTATGACTGACGGGGTGAAGCCTGTCCCAGCCGTGACTTCCGTTCAACCGTCACGTATTTTGGGTTTCTTGAACCTACTGGAAGACCTCATTGGCCAACTCGGTGTGAAGCTGGCAACATTTGTTCCTCGCATTGCTGATGTGCTGCTGGCTATTCTCCAGATTAGTACCATTACTGGAGAGGATGAAGATATGAGTGGCTCGGCTGAAGCTGACGAGGACGATGGACAAGATAACCCCACAGTGGTCGGTTTGAAGAGGAAGGCTGATGAGCGCACGGTGACTGCGAACAAGATGGCGACCTCGGCCTCTATGAAGAAACAGATTCGTATGCTGACGTACCGTCGGCTTGCGGAAGTGATTGATATGTTTGACACCCTCGTACATCTTCAACCTTGGGTAGCTGCTGTGTTGGAAACATCTCATGATGCAATCACACATCTGCCCAATTCGGTTGTTGGTGCAGGCAAGGCATCAGCGCTTCTGGAGTTGCTTGTGGCAATGGGGCGCGCCGAAACAGCACATCAGTGGGTTCCAGAATCTCTGGTACTCAACGTCATCTCGTGCTTGTCAGCTGGACTGACGTCGCCAAGTGCAACTACTCGCGGTATTTCACCCGAAATCCTGGACTCTATTCTGCAGTTCATGGACTCGTTGCTAGACGGAGACGAGCGCTTCCTCGATCAACAGGCTCAAGATGAGACTATGACTGTGTCCAAGAAAGAAACCAAGGCGCTACTGATTCCTCAGATCCCGTTCGTGTTGGAGCAGTTTGTGCAGCGTTTCCAGGCTAAGGCTGCTCGCTACGCAAACGACCGGTACGCAGGGTCGTCACGGAAGGAACTTACTTTCCTGTGCCGCCTATCGCACCACTTGGAAACCTCAACGGGAGACATCGCTGTTGCTGCGCATGATTTATTCCAGTTGCTGTTGCCGTTTTTGTTGCGCAACCACCAGACATCTACGAAGGACAAGGAGAACTTGCTGGAGGTACTAGCTCATATGGTGCCGAAGCTGTCGGATCCTAAGAAGCATGTACTTGCCCTCGCGCGGTTGCTAGCCCCGGGTGCGAATTGCATTGCTGATCGTGATCCTCGCCTAAAACTGGTGGCGGTGTTCACGGCTCTAGGTGTGCACCCAACGCTGAAGGAGCTAGGCCCCGTGGCAAAGTTGCTCGTTGAACTCAACGCGTACGACTCAAAGCGTATCGAGGAAACAGACTATGAACGTCGACTCATTGCGCTGAATCGTTTGAACTCCACGCGTTTTGCCGGATTTACGGATGAGACGCACTTGCTAGCACCCATTATCGCGCAATGTCTTCACTGCATGCATGACGCAGAGTTTTCAGTGCGTAGCGGTGCTCTTGCAGGGCTTACGACTTTCCTGGGGCTTGCCGCAGTGGTTGCAGTTGAGCAGGATGCTGTTAAATCCCCTGTGCTTAATGCCCTGGAGTCACTACTGATGCCTTGCATTCGTGCGAGTCTACGTTCAACCGACGAGAACACGCGACGTGGCTTCGTGACATTGTTGGGATCGTTGGCAGATCAGCACAAGGCGTTTAAGCAGCTTGCCTTTGTTCCGACGGATCTGATACTGGCGCGGAATCAAGAAGACCCTGAAGCCGATTTCTTCTACAACATTACGCACATCCAGGCTCATCGTAAACGCCGTGCTCTTCAGCGTTTAAGTGCTCTTATGGACGCTATGGCTGCGCAATCTAGCGATGAAGCTGAAAGCGAGATGGATGAGTCGCGACGGTTTTCAAACTCGACCGTGAATGGTGTTATCTTGCCGCTGGTGATGCACTTTGTCTATGAGAGTCATGCCAAGAGCCAGGAGTCTCTTCGAGCTGAGGCCGCGGCTTGTGTTGGAAGTGCTGCTGGGCTCCTGGGTTGGTCGCACTACCTCTCGCTGCTTCGTAGACTTCTCAAGTCGATTGATGGCCACGTTGAGATGGAAGGTGCTATCATTATGTCTATTTGCGCTGTGATCGACCACTTTCACTTCGAGGCACCAGGCTCGGCAACTCAATGGCAAACATCGTCGTCAGGCAGCAAGACGCAAACAGGTAGCGAACCAGCTGATGCTAACGATGATGCTCAAGATGATGAGGAAGAAGGTGCCTCAAAGGTTCAGGACAACATGGAAACGCAAGTGCTTCCGATGCTGTACTCATACCTGTTTAAAGGAGTGGCGTCAAAAAAGAGCTCCAAGTCACGTGACGATGATGGAGAGTCGACCTCGCTTTCACAAGAAGCAGTATCGGTGCGTGTGCCTTTGGCCTTGGCGGTTGTTAAGGTTTTGCGTCGACTGCGTGCTGAGACGTTCCAACGTGAGCTACCCAAGTTACTCCTAAAGTTCGCAAACTTGCTGAAGAGCAAGGATGAAACTGTGCGTGCTTCGGCCCGCACTACACTCGTGCGAATCGCTGTGGAGCTTGGTGCAAGCTTCCTGCTGCCGATTGTAGAGGAGCTTCGTCACACATTGCGCGATGGTTACATGGTTCACGTGCTGTCATTTACTGTGCATGCACTTCTGGAAAAATTACCGGATATCATGCAGGTGGACGGAGATGCGAAGCCTGCTCGCAAACCCCAATCTTTGCTACTCACTAAAAACAAGGAGCAAGAAGCTGAGCGTGAGGCCGAGTTTGCCTCTCCGCTGGATGCTTGTATTCCAAGCCTAATGGAAATTTTGGCTGCCGAGCTGTTCCAGGGCATGACAACCATTGGTGAGGCAGCAGAGGCTGCTGCTGGAGGCGTGGAACGCAAGACAGCCCAAAAGTCTAAGATGAAGGAGGCACGTGCTAGCGGAGGACGCAGTTTGGATTCACTGGAGTTGCTGGCCAGATCGCTCCCTTTCCTCCCCAATCCAAGCATTCACGAAGTTGTAAGCGCACTTGTCAAGCGTTTCCAGGCGACTGACGCTGGTGCCCAAGCTACTGCTGCTCTGCAGGAGGCACTCAAACGTGTGGCGATTGGGCTTGCAAAGAACCCATCGGTGGAGTCGTCCTACATGTTCCTGTACGCCTACAACGTGCTTAACTCGACCCTCGAAAGCCTACGTCCGGCTACTGAGAGGGAAAAGGAGCAGTATGAAGCAGGTGGCAGCAACACGGCACTGGTAACGTCATGGTTGGTGTCGGAGAAGAGTGCAACCGCCACAAAGTTGCTCGCCAAGCGAGTGAGATCGATAGACACAGCTCGCGTTACGATGCAACAGCAAGTAACAGGCTTCGACAAGATGCGCCAACAACAGCAAGGCAAGACCAAGAAGCAAAAACGTGAGGCGATTGCGGCTCTCCTTGCTGAAAGCACGGCGCACCTCCGAGAGTTACTCAACTTCGCTGTTTTTCTGGTATTCTCTTTCCTCCGCATGAATGGCAATGCTAAGGATCAGGAGAACGAGGACAAGAAGAATTCCAATGCTCCTGCCCAACTTGTCGACCCTTTGGTACCGCTGCTGATGCGCTGTGCTGGCGAGTCTAAAAACGACCGCGCTGTCATCAACGCACTGAAGTGCTTAGGATCGTTGCTTCCTCGTCAGGAAGAACTTCCTGCTCTTCGGGTGGCTCGCACACCGCTGCTTGACCGCCTTTTCAAGATTCTGCAGCAGGCTGGAGCTGCCACTCGCAACGAAATGGTGCAGACGTGCTATCGTACACTAACGGCGCTTCTTCGACAACAACAAGGGCTGGAACTTGCTCAAGACAACGGTAATTCTGCAAAGGATTCCAAGAACGAGAATCTTCGCCTTACAGAGCCCCAGCTACGTGTGCTTTTGAGCTTCCTGCGTGCTGATCTTGACGAGCAAGACCACCAGAATGCTACTTTCGCTTTATTGAAAGCTATCGTGAACTCACGTCTTATCGTGAGCGAAGTGTACGATGTGATGCTGCGTGTCGGCGAGCTGTTGGTTCAGAGCGATGCCCCTGGCGCGCGTCTGAATTGTGCAACGATCTACCAGACCTTCCTGCTCGAGTATCCTCTTGGAAACAAGCGTCTATCTCGCCACCTCAAGTTCCTGGTCGACAACTTAAGCTACGGACATGCCACTGGTCGGTCTGCTGTGCTTGAGGCTTTGCGTTCGCTACTCTCGAAGCTCCCTCAGGATATGGTGAATACTCGCTCGCAGTTTTTCTTCCTGCCGCTAGTACTGCGCCTGGCCAACGACGAGGCTTCAGAGTGCCGTGACCTTGCTCGCGCTGCTCTCAGTACTTTGGTGCGTCGTCTTGGCAACAAGGAGCTGAACGAAAGCATCCTGCTCGTCGGCACGTGGTGGACACAATCTTCGAACTCGGATGGCGCTGATGCAGTGAAACTGCTGGGAACGGCGGCGCAGGTGACGACGCTCGTGCTGGAAACCCGCCCTGAATTCTTTGAGCGTAGTGCTCCTCAGGTGCTGCTTGCGGCTCGTACGGCGCTTGAGCGTCGTCAGCGTGAGCTTCAAACCGTGGAGAATAGCAGTCAGGTGCGGTGGCAGCCGACTTATCACGTCTGTGTTGCACTGACCGCTTTCAGCACCCATTTGGCTGGCCCCTACGAGCTGTGGCTGGAGGAATCGAAGCCGACCAAAAACTTCCTGGATAACCTGGTGCTGCCACTACTGCAGTACCCGCATGGATGGGTGCGGCTCGGCGCAGCCCGTTTGTTGACGTCGTATTTGCGTCGTCGCCAGGCTAGTACACTTACTTTCGCGGCTCCAGTGAAGCGTCTGGTTGAAGACGCCCTCGCGCGTCTGCGCAATGGTGCTCTATACTTGCAGCGCCCTGGGCGCCTGTTCTCTTGGGCTAGCGCTTTCTGCAAGCTGCTGGAAGCGCCCGCACTGAATGACGACCTCGCTAATGAAGTGCTCACTGCGTTGCCGTTCTTGCTCGAAGCTCTCGAAGCCACAGACATCCCGCAGGACATGACAGCTGCGGCTTCCGAGGCTTTGGTCGAAGAAGCAGATGCTGATGCTGCGGTTGAAGCTGAAGGTCAAGATGAGGAGGTTGAAGATGGAGAGAAGGGAGATGAAGAAGATCTGCAGCGTCAGGAGCAGAACGAGAAGGACGAAGAGCGTACCAAGTCGCGTACCCCCATCGGCTGGCTACTTACTCGTCTTTCGTATGTTGCGCGTGGCTCGAACTGCAGTAACGACGTGCAGGCTGTGGTCTTCAAGTTGTTTGCTGCACTGTTGCACAATCACGACGCTGCATTTGCTGAAAAATACGTTGTGCAGATGATCAACCCACTGTATCGCGCCATTAGCAAGTTGGAGGAACTCCAAGCTCAACAAGAGCAGGCGATGCTACAAAGGCAGCAGAACCGTAACAAGAACCGGAGAAGTGGCTCCGCCCCAGAGCCCGTTACGCCACCCGAGAGCGCTCTACTGGCACAAGAGGTGCTACAGCTTCTTGAGCAAAAACTGGGAGCAACCCCCTTCTTGGAGGCGTACTCTTTCGTTCAGCGGAAGATGGCTGCACGTCGTGCCGCACGCAAGTTGCAGCGTCGCACCGAGGCCGTGTCGGACCCACAGCGTGCTGCACAGCGCCGAATGCAGAAGAACGAGGAGAAGCGTCGTACCAAGCAGATGCGCAAGCGCAAACACGCTGTTCTCAAGGGATCAACATCTGCAGCTGTGCGTCCCACGAAGGTGCAACGTCCAGGTGCCGAATAGATTTCCAACTGACAGAGATACACACTAGATAGAGAGTACTTTGCAGCAATACCATGTATGCTTTGAAAGCGTTCGTGCCGGCGTTGCACTCTTCGTTCTGCTTTTCTAGCAGAGAAAATCTCCACTGGAAGAATCCAAGTTGATACCTACGCCGAACTGTAAGTGTCCGTTTCGGCTTGGTATAGAATTTCCTGATCTGTGGGCATTCCATTGAGAGATGACCAACAACAATCACGAGGACGATCGTCGTTGGGGTCGTACGGCTGCACTTCCCCCAGCTCCTCCGGTCCCGAATGCCAAGACACAAGCTTTACTGCTTCGTCGGCGACGACGAGCACCTCCTCGAGATGTGGAGCAGCATGAACCGTGGTTATTCCAGAGCTCCAACGTCCGGCCGCTTCCAGTGATGCCTGCCTCCTTGCCCAGTTTATCGCTATCACCGAGCGACAACTCGCTTTTCTACTTGGACCTGAATAGTTTGAAGAGTTTACTGCCCCCATCCGACAGCCGACGTCGACCGAAGAGCAGTGAGGATGACTACAGCAGTTATCGAGGTCTTCGTGGGCCGCCAAGTCGAGTTCGGTTAGCTCCTCCAGCGAGATTGGAGGCGCTGAATCTCAGTACAACGCATACTCTCAACAAAGCACATCGACATCGAAAACGGAGGCGACAGATAGGATTGGCGTCGAAACAAAAGCTCCGTCGAAAGGCTCTACGCCTCGACTCGGCCAAAGTGCGGCCATCCACACAAGAACTACTCGACACAGACGCTGCCGCTGTCTACTTGTCGCCGACAAAACGTGCCCGAAACAAGGCAAGAAAGAACCATACACTGCAGCATGTTGGAGAACACCGCCCGGGAATGAAGCGTCGACCTGCAATGCACTATGCGTTCGACTACGACTCAGACGGCCAAGATCAGACGGAAAAGCCAGCGACTCCGCTTGAGGATCTTGATGAAGAGCAGCGACAGAAGAACTTGATTGCGACGCATTTGAACTTGACACTGGAAGAGTACGAACGCTTGGATGCTGCTTTCGGGAATGACTCCCGGTCCAATATCGCATCGGAAGACGAACGTTCGATGACTGAGCGATACTACGAGGAATTCCACGAGTTTGACGTAGACAACAGTGGGGCAATTTCTCCAGAAGAGCTGCGCCAACTGCTCCTCGCTTCAGGGGAAGACATGGATGATGCTGAACTAGCATCCGTCATTCAGCAAGCTGATACGGACCATGACGGAGAGATCAATTTCGATGAGTTTATCGCGCTCATGCGCGCTCGCAAGCGACTCCTTCAGGTCGCAAACACGATGGGAGCGACTGGGAATGGCCCAACAAGCATGAACAGTACAACTAGCCCGGGATTGGGTCTTCCTACCAACTTGAGCAGCTACGGCCAAGTTTTGCCTCCACTGAAACTCGCGGTGAGACCAACCAAGCGCCATACGCAGCCTCAAAAACGAGCACTCGTTGTTGCTCGCCAGACGCCGTCATGTCTTCGTCCGGGTTCAAAAGTGGACGTCGGTGATCTGCGACGCGAGCTCGCACTGTCCGAATACGGTATCCAAGAGCTTAACTCGAAGGTGCGTGAGGGATTGCAGTGGGTCCAGCAGCACTGCCCCGTTCGATCACTCAAGGCACAGATTTTCTGTCATCGATGGGGGATGGAGAAGGTTCACCATCTATTCAAGCGGCTTCAGTCCCAGCAACTCTCTCGGGCTTTTCGTAAGTGGAACGCCTTCTTAATGTTTGAGCGCAACAAGATTAAGGCGAATCTGTTCCTCAAGTGCAAGGGTAGTCAGAAGATGGCGGCGATCATGAACAAGTGGAGACGCAAGGTCACACGACGCAAGTTTGCGCACTGGAAGAAAGAGTGTATTCTTGACGCTCGGAATGAACTGCATTCAGCAGCTATCGAAATCCAGCGTGTCGTCCGCGGCGACCTTGCTCGTTTACTGCGACTCCGTATGCAGGAAGAAATTGCAGTCGTGCACATCCAGACACTCATTCGAGGCCGCTTGGCAAGAGCTTTTGCCGGTCGAATACGCCAGGCGAAGCTGGAGCATGAGGCTGCTTGTCTATTGCAGCGTTGCTACCGTGGTTACACCGGCAAAAGACTTACTCGAGCGCTGTTCAAGGCACAACGGGAGACCCTAGCAGCATGCCGTATCCAGCGCACGTTCCGGAATTTCCAACGGCGTGAGCTTCTCAAGGTGATTCAGCAGACCAAGCTGGAAAACGACAGTGCTATCGTACTGCAGTGCTGTATCCGCAGTTATCTTGCTCGACGAGAGCGAAAACGCCTTGCAACTCGTCGACTACAGGAACAAAGCGCAGTGGTTCTTCAACGATGCATGCGTGGTTATCTTGCCCGGTGCCGTGTACTGAAGATGAGGCAGCAGATTTGCGCTGCCTTGACCATCCAATGCTTCTTCCGAGTGTGTCACTCTCGCCATCGAGTGCACATGCTAAGGACAGAGAAGCAAAGGAAGGAACGTCATGCACTAGAACAAGCTGCAGCTACTCGAGTCCAGACACAATGGCGCTGCTTCATCACACGAAGGCACTATTTGTTGGATAAGCAACGTCGCGCAGAAGCTCAGAAGCTAGAGAGGTTCCGACGACTCACCAGTGCAGTAGCAATCCAGTCGTTGTTTCGAGGGTACCTTGCTCGTCGTCGCGCACAGCGAGCTCGTTATGAAAAGCTGAAGTGGATGAACCTGACACTCATGAACAGCAGTGCATTGAAGATCCAGGCGTTCTGGCGCGGCTATCACGGCCGTTTAGCTTCTCATTTACGACTTCAAGCTCAAAAAGCTCACGAACGCCAGGAGAACGAGGCAGCAAAACTGATTCAAGTTATCGCTAGAGGCAAATTAGCTCGCGATGAACGTCGAAGGCTACATAACGAACGAGCTAAGCTCGCATCTCAGCAACGAACTCGAGTGCGAGCAGCTCTCCGCATCCAGAAAGTGTTCCGCGGCAAACAAGCGAGGAAGATGGTGCAGGAAGTGCAGCGTAAGCACCGTGAGGAAGCTCGTTTAGCCCTGGAGCGCTTGGTTCACCAGACCAAGACACGTGCTGCGACGAAAATCCAGAGCTGCACTCGGCGGTTCCTCGCGCGGTGCCAGTACTTGCACCGGAAGCGAGAGATGGATCGACGCAAAAAGGAATCGGAGCTCCGAATTACTCAGAACCACGCGGCACTTGTGATCCAATGTGCCATGCGTCGTGCTGGTGCGCGGCGTATTCTACTGCAGCGACGACGAGAGTTTGAGAAGAGGATCTCCATGATGGCGTCCGAGAAAGCACACGACGAGATCGAGAGGCTGCGGCAGGAGCAAGAAGAAGAGTTACTCAAGCTCAAGATGCAGTTGATGTTCCAGACGAGCAATGCCAACGAAGAAGCTGCGAAACTGCGAGAAGAACTAGCTCGACAACGCGAGGAAGAGGAAGCTCGTCGCAAGGAGGAGGCCCAGGAGCTCGCACGCCTCCGACTTGAGACGCTCATGCAGCAGCGGGACATTGACACCCGAATTGAGCAAGATAAGCAGAAGAAATTGGAGGCTCATCGACTGCGAGAGAGACTTGAAGAGGAGAAGCAGGCCCAGCAGGAGAAGGAGGCTGCTATGCGGTCCCAAGAGAACGAAGAGTTAGCAGCCATGAAGCTCGCGACCATGCTACAAAGTCGACCGACAAGCAAGCAGGAAGAGCAGGAGAAAGAGGACCGTACACTGCAGCAGGAAGCAGAGCACTTGAAACAAGCAGCTCAAGCGATCCAGACGGACCAGGCTCGGATGAAGATCCAAGCAATATGCTTAAAGCACATCGCTCGAAAGCGGCTTGGTAAATTGCAGGAGACACAAGCAGCAGCTATGGCCAGTTTACACGACGAGGAGCAGCGGTTGAGACTCAAGGCTGAGCAGCAGAAGGAGTTAGCTCTAGCGAGACTGAAAGCTATGATGGACGATGAAGCTCGTGCTAGGGAACAAGAGATCAAGGAGCTCGAAGTCGAGATGCTCGAGCGTGCTCGAAAGGAGAAAGAGCGGATAGCTCTGCGCAATTCTTCGGCGAGGAAGATCCAGTCGCGTGCTCGTGGGTACTTGGATCGGCAGCGCGTGAAGGCCATTCAGCTGAAAATCGAGAAGGAGCGCGAGGACCGAGCCAAAGCGATGCAGGAGACCATCGAAGCAGCCGAAGCTGAGGTGGCTGAAGCTCTCATTGAAGCAGGTGAAGCTGAGACCGAAGCTGAAGGTTCTGAAGACACAAAAGCTGATGAGTGGGTCGAGTATTGGGACGAAAACGCACAGGCGTCGTATTTCTACAACATTCGCACACAGGAAGCGAGCTGGACTCGGCCGATATCAACGCCAAAGACGACGGATATGACGATGACAGCTACTGGCGAGACACAAGAGAGCGTTCAGGATGCGGCACCTGGGTATATTGACTACGCCGTCACTGGTCAAGTAGACGCTAATGGTTATCCTGGTGCGGCGACCGGGGCGGAGAACTATGCAGACGAATACGGCTACTACGATCAGTACGGTCAGTACCATTACTACGAGCAGAACAACGCAACTTACTATGGCAACCAAGCCTACGGACAGGGATATCCGCAGATGATGGGGATGCAGCCGAACTATGCCGCCGCTGCTGCAAACTACGCGTACCAAGCAGCAGCAGCGATGGCTTTCGGACAAGCGATGATGTACGGCGCACCAATGATGGGGTTTGCAAATCCAGCAATAGCCCCACCGGACCAGCAATACCCTCAAGCTCCAGAAGCTACAGAACCTGTACCAGCAGAAACACAAGGTACCGAAGCTGTCCCGCCGGACCCGTGGGAAAAGTTCTTTGACCAGTACACTGGAGCCGCGTATTACTACAACAACATAACAGGAGAACAATACTGGGCATAATAATCTATAGTAGAGTCAGGCACTGTTTCGTAGTTAGTCTTCGTCCACGTTCATCATGGAGCTATCATCGGAGAAATCCAGACTTGAGCACGCTAGAGACTGTCTGCTGCGTTCGATACTGCTATAGGACTGGTCCAGACGCCGAGAAAGTTGGTTGTCTGTCGAACGACGCGCTCGAAGTGGAGTAAGGCCACTGGTCTTAGGAGCATCTTTTGGCGGTGGCTCCGCAAATTCAGGGAACGAACCAGGTCCGCCCGACAGTGATTCCTCGAACGCAAAGGTGATCATTGTCCCCGCAAGGGTGTCTTCGGGGGCGTAAGCAAGTGCCTGTTTAACGCAGATACGTAAATAATTTTAGAGAAACCACAATGAACTTGCCAGACTTACTGCATGATACGACTCGATCGCTTGCTCAAGGTTGCCCTTCATATGATACGTGAAGCCGAGGGCAGCAAGAGTTGAGGCCTGAAACAGAAATAAAAAACACGAATCAGTATGTAGCTTGCCCTCTTACATTGGCGTCAAACATACATTGCGGGGTGATAGTCGGAGCGCGCTTTGGAAATACTGAAGAGCCTGGTCAAACTTCCTGTTGACATGAACAGGTCAGCTCCGGTAACGGAAATGACAACGCATTTACTGCGACACATACCGAAGTTTGCGATATGAGTATCCCAGATTGAAAAGTGTCGGCTCCCACGCCTCCATGAGTCGCTGTACCACAGGAAACGCGCGTGAGAATCGGGTTGGTACTCAAGCATCGCAATGATCTTACCTCGGGAAGACCTCTGCACAGCTGTAACGACTTTGTGAACATCTCGATCGCGTTTAGGTAGTCTTTCTGCTTGTAGTATACACTGCCGAGCTCGTTGTAGACCAGTGGGTCAGTGGGACAAATGACGCTTGCTTGCCGAATAAACTCCTGAGCTTGGACTAAGTTGTTGGTTCGGAGATACTCCATGCCAATATACAGAGGCGGCAGGTGCGAACCAGGAAAAAGGCTGGAGGCTGTCCGGTATGAAGACATGGCTTGATCACTCTCGTCTTGTGCTGCGAAAGAGTTTCCAAATCCAATCCAAGCAGGCGCGTAACTCGGCTCTATAGAAGTCGCTTTGCTGTAATGAACGCATTGATGTAAGTACCTTGCACCCAGCAAAACTGGAGGTTTTCACAGTGACACTTACTGGAAATATCTCTGGGCAGCTTCATATTTCTGAACGAGGAGATAATAACAGCCCACAGTATACCAAGCTGACGCTTTTGTTGGATACACATCCACCTGGTAAAGAGATCGTCAGTTGATTGCACTTGCAATACTCACACACGATAATACTGCTTACCATTTGGTGTGCGTAGTGATACAATTCACGCTTCTTGCCTAGATCCACCAGCGTACCGACGTACACTGAAATCACTCGGAAATTGAACGGATCTCGCTCACGAACACTGGTGCGTTCATAATGAGGGGGATTGGTAAGAGAAACCGATACATCATTACAAAGGTTCGGTTGCGCTTACAATACCTTTCACAAATCTCGTGCGCCTGCTGAACATCGTGCTGGTAGTAATACGTCTCCGCTCGCGTGACATTCTGTACACGCAATAGCAAAGTACGTCAGCACAATTGCCCATCATCCCACACCAAACTACCTGTCTTACCAGGTCTAAGTTGTCCGTGAGTCCAAAATCATGTTCCACTTCAGCAAATCTTTCCTCCACCGGTGGTATCGAGTCATACTACACGTACAATCACACCCAGCAGTCCGTAAATCAACAGCATCCACCCTCTCAAAAGCTTAAACATCCAGCCCCAACCTTTCCAACGTGAGTCTGGTACAACAACTTCAGCAACTGCATCTCATCCGTTGAGAAGTCCAACGATGCCACTAGCTCCTTCTCCTTTTGCGGCGATAGCATCTGCTTATCAAACAGTTGAAAAAACGCCTCCGAACAGTGCACGTCACACTGCAGAGCGATACGGAAGTACACAGTTGCGTTCTCCCTGTTCCCAACCGCTTCATACGTTTCGCCCATGAGCAACGCCAGCGCTGAGACCACATTAATCCCCTCTGCCTGTTCATTCAGCTGCGTTTTCTTGGCAAGCAGCACAACATCCTGTTCTCTATCCGGTAGAATTGTCCCCAGCAACTCCAGACACTCCTCTTTCTGCTTAATAGCCAGCATGCACCTACCCAGCAGCAGAACAGCTCTCAACTTCACGTGACTAGGCACAGCAGCCCCGAACTCCGTCAGTTTGGCCTTCCTAATCGCGTGAATAGCTCGATGGAACTCCCTGCTGCTATAGCACGCGTCTGCAAACAGCAGAACATCCTCATCCGTTGGAGACATCGTCACCAATTTGTCCGCATAGAACAGCGCAGAGCTCACATGGTGCTGCTGGCTGCACGTTTTCACTAATTGTCTCATTCTGTCCACCGTATTGACTTGATTGTCCACATGGACACTTGAAGGCGTCTTGTTGATCGTCTTGGCCTCCAAGTGTCCTGCAGCGGGTGTAGATGGTCTTCCAGCGTCCTCTAGCGTCCGCATTCTGCCCTGTTCCTTGCTCTCCTCGCCCTCCGTGTCCAAAGGTCTCCTGGCCGTGATAAAACCCGCTCCTTGAGCTACTCGTCGCCGTCTCTTCTTGGCTCTAGCGCTGGCTTCGTCTGCCACACTGGAAGCCACCGAGTCGAAGGCCAACGTGCGCGTGGTGCACTCGGGCGTCTGGACGGGCGACGGTTGGCGCCAGGTGGAGCCACGAATAGAAGACGCGGCTGGCCGATGCGGCGTGGGAGGTGGAGGCGCCATGAGCGTGGACTTCTTCTACGGTGAGAGAGAGAGACAGAGTGTTGGTCACCTCAAGAGGAAGCACCGCAAGAAGTAGCAAGGGTGAAAGGTGCTGCTGGTAATTTGTCTTCAAATTTTCATAAACTTTAGTGTTTTAGAAATGTTTCTAAGGTAGTTTCGACAACAATTATTGCAGATTTATTTACAATATTCAAAATATGTATTGTAATAGTTGAATACAACAGTAGGTTATAATTTTGAAGAGAAACAAAAACGAAGAAGAAGAAAAAGAATTTTGAATTCCCTCCCTTTTCTTTTTACCAACTGCTAGCGATATTCTTCAGAGACCCTTGTTCACGGTCTACTTCAGACCGGCACCAATGGCTAACTTGTAGAATTCCTCATAGTTGGCAAGCTGTTCGCGATTCCTGATCTTTCCGGTACTCATGGCCCTCGTCGGTGTTAATTTGGCCTTAAAAAGACGCATGAAATTGTCAGTTTCCATGCTGGAAAGCTTTGCCGCGGTCTTTTCAGTGCTTGCCTTCATCTTTTTCGCGGTGACTGCGAGTTTGGACGGGCTGGCCTTTGCCTTTTCCAGAGCTGCAGATACTTTTTTCAGGTTTTGGTTTCTCAATTTCAGTTCCTTGGCCAATTTAGATAACCCTGTGGGTCGCGCTCGCTCTTCTTCAATTGCATAGGGGTCATCGTCGGCGACGACCCCGACGCGAAGGAATCTTTTGTGCTCGTTCTTGGTAAGCTCAGCTTCGACAAGCTCGGATTGGTCTGCTGCTGCGAGCGCATCATTGCAAAGTAGGGCAAAAACCGCTAGGATAACGGCGTACAAAGTACGCATGGTAGTGGGTCTTGCGTACTCACCAACAAAACTCGAAGTGAGATGTACGTTATGCGGTACAGGCAAAGGATTCGACACGTTGTCGATTGGAACGACCGGAGGGACAGCTTGGATCGGAGGCACACGCGCCCTCGTGCATGATTAGTCACAACGCACTTGCATGGCAATCCAAGCAGTTGATTTGGGTGGAAGCTTGCAAGTAGTACATGTACAGTACATGTATTATTATCGCGGGTTGATGTACTTCTGTCCGTGTTCGTATTGAACTGTTTTACATGTAGTGAAGACGAAAAGGCAGTAGTGCACTCATTTCAGGTTAGAAACAGCCAAACTCTACTCTCAATTATGTATGCACGACGCACGAAAACGTGAATTAAGACGACCTCCTTCCCGCCTCCAATCTCAAGATAATGGGGCGAAACTCACGCAATACTTGTTGTCTTCTTCTTCTTCTATGACGTTGTGCGCTTCAAAGTAAGTTGCGAAGTGAGTTCATTCAGCAGTTAGACAAAGCCTCCTAGCTACTTGCCTTACAAAGAGGGCGTGCCCTGTGGAAACTTTTCTAAGGAAGATTTTTTTGGAAATTATATTTTGCAACTAAAAATAAAATTATGGAAAAATCCAGAATTGCAAACAACATTTCATTTTATTGTTACCGTCATCCACTTAGTACTCTTCGATGTTCTCTGGCCAATTTGTAATGTAGTAGTAGAGGAAGCTTTTATCGTATAGAGGTAAATTGAAAAGTGTATTGATATTTACTTGCCTAGAGTTTGTTTCCACTACATGTATAATACTGCTGCTCTGTTGCAGCCCGTCAAATGCAATAGCAAGCAAACATGAATACCGGTACCGTATATAAGAACTCATACTGCAGAGAGATCTCTTAGTTCATACCGAAGAAACAGTGCAAAAGTGAACAGAATATGGCCTTTTTCCCAAGATAAAGTGCAAAATGAACAAAAATATCACAACTCAAGAATTGACAATGTATGAAGTATGAGTTCTCAAATACGGTATGCAAATGAAGTCGACCTCGCTGAGGTCGTGATCATTGGAGTAAACCTCCATTGGCCAAAATCGGAGCTCCGGCTCTGTTACACAATTAACTCGGGCCTGCGTACAAAAAAACTCTGATGAAAATGGAAAGACCTGCTCAATAGTATTGAGTCAATACCAACTCAGTACCGTAATAAAGAACAGTATAAGAACTCACAGAGAGATTTCTTAGTTCATACATATGTACCGTAGAAACAGTGCAAAAGTGAACAGAATATGACCATTTTCCCAAGATAAAGTGCAAAAGAAACAAAAACAACACAACTCAAGAATTGACAATGTATGATTCATACTATGAAGTTACTTCACTGAAGTATGCGTTCTCATACGGTACATGCACGGGGTTTTGAATACATGTACATGTAGTATCGCCGGATATTCCGACTCGTCGATTTATTTCCTGAAGGATTCCAGGATTACTTTTTACCTGATATAGTACCTGGTAGTAACTTTACGACGGTCAT
Organism: Phytophthora multivora; assembly: GCA_001314345.1. Lineage (NCBI taxonomy): Eukaryota > Oomycota > Peronosporomycetes > Peronosporales > Peronosporaceae > Phytophthora > Phytophthora multivora. Next base: position 75,681 of record LGSM01000028.1, on the reverse strand, counting down.
TCTTGAGACGATGTTCCTACTACAGAATTTACATGGTCATTACTGGTATTTGATATTTTACGGTATTTGAGGATGGATGTCATGGCCCTCAAATCTCCTAATCACTGTCAAAACTTGTACCAAATCCACACAGAAAAACTGATGCTACATTCTGTATGAGCACTGCTCATTGAGCAGCGCGTTCCGTCCTTCTTGGCTCACCAATACTGTAGTAAGAACTGTATCTACCGTAAATGGAAGAAATGGAAGATGGGCAAAGAGGAAGGATGTCGTGTTATCAAGAGCTTTGATCTCTTCAGGTCTAGTATGCTTTAATCGGTGTATCCCCTCCTTCCCCAAGCATTTCTGCACAGTCACCTGTGCATGTGTTTACTCTGTAAGGTTAGTACTGGTACGTTGTCGTGAAATATTGTGATGGGAACCTCAAAGTCCCAGTACGGTACCAACCACCAGTGATAGAGCGACTTTCATTTCAGGTTTCGCTCTCCTAACAGCAGATACTGTAGCCATGCGCTGTATCGTTTACATTGCACTGGCAATCGCGGTTTTCGTTCAAAGCGAGACCGTCGAAGCATTCACGAATACCGATCTGTCCCAGCTATCGTCGCAGATCACTCCCGACGTCGCAATCGATAATGAGAACCACCGGAGGCGGCTCCTTCGAGTGAATGACCCAGAAGACGCCGTCGATGAAGAGCGAACGAAGGTTTCGAGCCTCAAGAAGATCATCAAGGAGCTCGACATCAAGGACGCCAAGGCGAAGAAGCTCGCAGCAATCAAAGATCTAGCAAAAGCAAGGAAGGACGCTCAGAAATTGGCCGCTACTGCAAATGCAGTGAAGGCGAAATCGCCACACATCACGACTAAGTTTTCCAGCATCGAATACGACAATTTTACGCGAATGTTTAAGAGCAAATTGACGCCAGAAAAGGCGAAGAGCATGGGGAAGATCAAGTCGCAGGAACAGCTCGCCAGGTATGAAGACTTTTACGAGGCAGCTAAAGCTGCAGACATACTCACACGCATGGCTCACGCTTAGATGGATGGTCAAGTACATGGACGCCATTCGTCAGTTTGTCGTTCGGTATACGGTATAAGAGCCCAAAACTCACTTCTACTGTAGATCTAGCGGCTACAACCATTATCAAAAAGATGAAAAGCAATCCTTTTCTTGAAAAATAACTGAAGAATCCTGTACAGCGCTTGCAATAACATGCATTCCTATATAGGTTTGTTGCTGCAACCTCGCTAAAACATATCCTATGTCGATAACTATGTTACCGGTATCCATAATACCTAACTTCGTAGTTCAGATATTCATTTAATGTAGAACTATTGATTTAAGGGAGAAGAGCTCGCTCAAAAAGAGTTTTTACATATAAACGAACGTTATACATGAGCAGCTAGCGGTTGTTTGTCTCCTCTTTCAACAACTCAAAAAAAGTTTTTTTTTATATTTAGAGTGTTCTTTCGGCACAGACAGGACATCTCATACAAATTCCCATACAACGGCCGTTATTCACAACTCCCAAATTCCGAGACAAGCAGCTCATGGCGCCGCACTCGAGTGCCTGTCGCCGCATGCTGGCCGTGCCGCGCGCTCTTGTGTCCCAGAACAAGAAGCGCTTTCAGCAAGATGGCTTCGACCTGGACCTGGGCTACGTGCACCCGCGCATCATCGTTATGGGTCGGTGGCCTTGCTACTGTACAGAGAAAAACAACATATTGGCTTTATTCGCTTACGTTAAATAATTGGCACAGGCTACCCAGCAGTTGGCGTGGAATTCCTGTTCCGTAACCCGCGTTCGGAGGTGCAGCAGCTCCTGGAAGAGCGTCATTCTGGAGACTATTTCGTCTTTAACTTCTGCGATGAACCCAAACGAAGGTGAAGAGGACGAGATTTTTGTGTTAGGATAAACACTAACTTCTCTTTCTTTTTCTTTATCTTTTTTTGAACAGCTACTCTCCGAGTATATTCGAAGGGCGAGTGAAGAATTATCCCATTGAAGACCACAACATCCCGACGTTTCAGATGATGTACGGTTGATACCGGTCAGCGTTTAAGCGCCATAGTCGAATCTCTCATTATGATCAAATTATGGTGCAGGATGGCGTTTTGTGACGAGGCTGCAGCGTGGCTGGATGCAGACGAGAAGCACATCGTGGCACTGCATTGCAAGGTACAAAACACCCCTAGAAAGATCGTTTATTTCAATTAACATTATCCCGTCAGGCCGGAAAAGGAAGAGCTGGGATGATGGCGTGCATGCTCCTCTTACGAATGAGCTACGCTGCCTCCGCAACTGACGCGATTGATCGCTACAACCGCGAGCGTGTGCACGATCGCCGCGGCCTTACAGTTGTGAGTCAGAAGAAGTGGGTAAACTACTACGCTACTCTGCGAACGCACACTTCCGTCCCTGGAGACATTTTCTTGGAACCGACCTTCGAGATCTTGAAGTTGAGGTTGAACAACACGCTAACTGCGGCCAAACTACCCAAGCTGAGATTACGTGTCTTCACACTACGACCTGATGGAACTTTCAAGACGCTTCTCCACCAAGATAATGGTACCAATGAATTCGAACTGCACGAGGAGATCCGTGGATGCGTTCTACTCGAGTTCTATCGAGAACGAGTGGGTGGATGCATGCGAGCCAAGCACTTCAAAATATGGTTCAACACGTACTTCCTCAACCCTGGTAAGTTCCGTTGCAGACTACGGATTTATGACATGACTAACATCTTAGGTGTGTTGTTAGACAACGAAACTGGCTGCGTCGTCTTCTCTCGCTCAGAAATGGACTGGGCGGCTAGAGACAAAAAGTACCGCCGTCTACCTGCCGCTTTTGAGCTGGAAATGATCGTTACACGCTCGGAAAAAGGTTCAATCAACTGTCTAAACGGGCTTTGACTCGGTAGAAGCAGTGAGCCATCCACTATAACCTAGCGCTATTCACAACCCGTTAGTGATTGCTGAATCCTACTTATATTCATGAGATTCCGTCGTGCTCTACTTGGGTTTAAATGGCACCGCGGTGAAGGTGTCGCTGAAGCGTTTGAACTCGGGATGGTAGTCGAAATTCTTCATGAGCACGAGAATCCCTTGAGCATGGCGTTCTTTGGCGTCATTGTACTGGCCCTGCATGCTATCTGTCGTCTCTGTGTACTTGCCCGCAAGAGGCTTGATCTTGCTTTCGAAGAGGCTGCTCCATTCTCGACACTCGCTCAACTTGGCCTCCAGGTCTTTCCGTCGCTCGCTCAGTCGGAAGAGCTGCTCGTCGTAGTCCTTCTTGCCCTTTTCGTCCACTCGGATCTCTCGCGTCAGCGTCTCGATCCTCAATTGAACTCCTTCAAGCGCACCTCCAATCCCACTTGTCACTCGATTCATCTTGGCTGCATCCTTGATAAGTGACGGTTGTTGCGCGGCCGCAGGGGTGTACTTAAGCCGTGGCAATCCTCTTCCAGCGGGAACCATCGCCATTTCTTAAGAAAACTACAAGAATCACGTACGATCAGCAGATTTAAAAGTGCTGGAACAACGACAGAAGTACAAGTCTAAAAGTAGACCATGAAAAATAAGTTTTTTTTATTTGATAAAGTTTTTAAATCCTAGATCACGAGTGAATAATTGGATTCGGTCCTCTACTGCCGACGCTTTCGCAGTACTGTCCGTCCTCGCAAAACGTCACTGAGCGTCTCACGTCACGTCCGCAATCCGTCTCCTTGCTGTTCGTATTAAACGAGCTCGGGGCATTGTAGTCTCCTGTTTGAGCGAGTTTGGCGAAAAAATCGAGTAACCCAGGAGAAGAAACGAAGCCGCTTTCTCCCGCATCAATTTTATTCGCCACGAACTGTTGCTCGTGCAGATCCAGATCCAGACCGAGGCGGTAACACACGTGTTTGATGTCACTAGCGCGGCAGGTGGCCTCAAACTCGCCGTTGTCAATAGGCACAACCATCTCTCGAGGCGCTAACCCCTTAAACGCATGCCTCACCAGCACGGCAGCGCTCTGCAGCCCGTAGTCCGAGTCTAATAGGTTCTTCAGTCGACTTTCCTGCAGTAATTTGCGTCGAACACTCGCCGCACTATCACCGTTCGGCAACGAGGCAAGTTTCGTGAACGACCCGGTCGTCGTAGGCAGCACCGAACTGTGCATGTCGAGACTGTTATTTAGTCTCCTTCCTGTAGGACGTTGGGGGTTCTGGTACGGATTCGTTGAAAACGTATTCGAAGGTCCATTACCAGAAGTCGGACGAGCCAAGGACAATTCCTTCGTAACTTCACCGAGCAAGTCGCTAATTCGTCGTAAGACATCCAAGAATCCAAGGCCGCTTTCCGGTCGAAGTGAAGGGTATAATTCATCCACAAGTTCTTGTGCGGCTGGGGCTCCAGAGGGGAAGTGAAGGTTTAACCTAGACGTGAGTAGAATTTCCACTAAATCGTTCTTAGTCACTTGACCCCGAGCATCAGCACGACGGTGTAAGTCAAGCGCTGTCTTCAAGTCACTGCGCCGTTCGAGAAGATCCTGTAAAATACCCACCAAAGCGATACGGTGTCTTCTTTCCTGTCGAGACTTGGCATCTTCCACTCCCGTCGGCTTTCTTGGTTGGACTGGCGTAATTTCACGGTTAGCATTGTTAATTTCATCCGTGATGCGAATCGACGATTTTGCTGCTGGGTGATCGTGGACTAATCGTCGACGAGGGCAATTCCATAGCGCATCGTTTGCTTGACCATACGACGCTGCTACCTCCAGAGGTGGAGGACGTTCTTCATACGGAGCGAGAAGTACCGAAGTCGTTGAGAGATGTTTCGTGCGCTTTTTCGGCGATAGTAACTCGCTACAAAGAGCCCCGAGGCGGTCTTCAAGAGAATGGTAAGGAATCTGATCGGATTCTCGACTTAAAGCCTCAATAGCAGTGTGATTGTCGGCTATAGAGGCCAGGACGCCAAGTTCGTGCGTTGCCTGCAGCATTTCGGCTTTAGAGACTGAACCACTGTGGTTCGTATCCATCCGCTCGCAAATTGCAACAAGATGTGGAAGTTCGACTAGCATTTTCTCAAGAACTTTTTGCACCGAGCGAGGAAGACGAGCACGGTGCGATCCATCAAGCGAAAGTCCGGCAAGTTCTGAAGATGCAGTTTTGTCTTTGGTCGCGAAGTTATTCAGGTGGTCGTACAATTCTTGAGCCAGAATGTACCCTCGTCCTTGGGTGTCTAACGCCCAGAACAGCGCCTCAACGTCAGCGTACCGTACCAGTAAGTTCAAGTGCACGAGGCTCTGGCGAAATTGTCCCCTAGAAATATGTCCGAATCGATCCCCAGGGAAGACACTTTGAGGCGAAGAGGCAGACAATTGACCCAGTTGCTTCAGTTGCTGTAACTTGGACAAGATGCGAGTTTCCAGAGCTGGCGGAGGCTTCCCAGTTGAAAAGAACGGGTCTTGACGCCGGTGTTGATGCTCAAGATACGCCTCGCTTTCTCCACTGTTAACAGCTCGAGGACTGGTGGTTGCTGTGGGGTAGTGGAGTTCACTCTCTCTTCGACGATCGTCACAGATCTTAACAATGGTTCGGCTTGCCTCGGCATTTCTAAAGACACCGGAAAGAGTAAGTTTGTTTGACTCATTAATTTACAATAACTTGGTACGTACCTTTCCTGTGTCGATTTTCCAGCCGGATAAGGCTCCCTACCAGTGGTTACTGGGCTGTAGGCTGTCGGCTGCACTGTCTTTCGTCCTAAACGAATAGGAGATCGACTGACGTAACCCACAGACGTACCAGGTACTCCAGGAGATGCCTTTGACTTCATGATTGTCCGGTCAGCCGCCTTAAGTGCACTTAAAAGCGGTCCAACTCCGATTGCGCCAGAAGCTGGATCGCTGTAAACACACAACCAATTAATCTCCGTCGGAAGTACATACAGACATCGTCAGCCATTTACATACGAGAATTGCAGCAGACGAACGCGTAAAGCTGCAAAGTCGGCATTGCTCATGGTAATTCCACACCGCATCAAACAGTCTCGAAAACTCTCCGGTGGTAAGTAAAATTGTCCAATACGTTCGTACTGTCGGAAAAGCGACTGTAACTTGTCGGATGCTGCCACGAGCAGATCCCAAACACGAGCACTACCGTCCCCGATAACCGGAGGTGAGACCTGTTTCGACATGGAAGGTAAAGCCTGCGGGCGATTATCTACCCCCGCTCGTTCTTGAAACAGAGCGAGAAATTCGGCGTACTTAATGGTAAATGCATTCCCATTGCCACCCCGACCTCGCCATCGCCCGTTGCTAGCTCCATCCCGAGTCATTTCTTTCACATCTTCACCTAGCGACGTGTACAACTTGTCATACTCTCGCGTTGTAAGAAATACTCCAATATGACTCAGTGCCAACTCGAGTTCTTCAGGGTTAACCTTGCCGGAGCTCAGAACGTCCATTTTCAGGAAAATCTGGCGGAGTTTCTCGCTGCTTTGAGCAATTGCCGTCGTCAGGCGTTGCCACAGGGCTTCACCGTCCATGAGACGGGTACTGCGGTCATTTGGATCGATATCGCCCTCCTCATCTTGACTAATAGCACGAGTGGCATTAATAGTGGCCTGGGTAGCGTAAGGAGTTGGTAAAGATGCACGGGGGGACGAATACTGGATACGGTGGTTCATCGACAGCGAAGACATCGAAGAGGTCAATTGATCCGGTTGATAGCTTGCTCGCATGAGTTTTAAAGACCATTCGGTCATGATGCGACAGAAGAGGTCGATTTCTACAGTAAATAGAAAAGGTTAGATCGTTTTTTTAGGGGGGAAAATCGCTTGAACGCACCTAATTTTCGGGTTTGTGTCGGGCAAAACACCAGGTAAAGCTCTTTCGCTCTCTCGAGATCTCGATCGCATTGTGGGTCTACGTACGATCCATCGCTTTGAGGGGAAGCTACGATCTCCAGGCGAGTGACTGCGAGCTGGAACTCGCGTAAGTCCAAATGTCCGTCTCCATTGAGACTAAATCGGCGTAACACGTCGTCAGGCTTCATAGGACACCGTGAGAAGCGATGCACCTCGTCCGAAAAGTGTTTCATGAGCTGGTGGTTGGATAGGAGCTGATGATACTGGTGCCAGTCTACATTTTAAGCGGTTAGTGTACAGTTTTTATTTTTCGGTGAGCGAAGTTGAGGTCGTACCGGCAGTACTCATTTGGTCGATCTTGTTCCGTGTTTTGGACATCCTGCACTTGTTGAAGGTTGCTACGCACAAGAAGAAGGATGCCAAGAGCGACTCGCAGGCCTGGAGCGACGCGTTGAAGTAAAGCTCTATCGCAACGAGCCTGGTGAGAGCATGTTGGTTTGCTAATTTTACAGGCGAAACCCCTGGGAAGCAGTGGCAATTTCTTAGAGATAACTGATGCAGCGAGGCAAAAAATGAGCAGGTTGTTTTAAGATTATGGATGGCGTGGTAAGGACCAAGAACCCTTAGTTAGGAACCAAGAAAATTTAATATTCATGTTAGCAACTGACAACTCTTTCGGACAATGCCATACACCTACAAATACTTCCCTCCAGGTGCCATTCAGTTATGGAAGATAGTCAAGAATCCTAGGTAGAGCGAGAGTCCTTAACCTTTACACCACTGAAAATCCACTTGTAGTACAGTGCCACCCTCTTGAACTTGGCGCCGAGGTCAGTATTAATAATTGAATTCCCTCGCTCCTCGTCACTCTTGCTCAGTACTAGTATGCGCTTGGCAGGGTCTTACTAATATCTAAGCTATGCATGCCGAAATTCTTAGCGTGCACGTTTTATAAGCTTCATAGATCACTTTACCCGATTCAAAGCTGAAGCGCATCTGCTGTGTTTAACGGTTTACTTGGAAGTAATGATTTCCTCCTTTTACTACTAATAATACACGGTGTTGGCAATGCATTATGCATGCCAGTAGTTGAAAGTGAAAAAGACTTTGCCACGTGCTAAATCCTCAGCATCAAGATCTCACCGGATCATATGTCCAAAGAAAGATAATGCTCTTCATACTGATTTCTTTTATTTCAAGAAAAGAAAAGCGTGTCCTATCGCTTGCGGGATACACGTAGCTTGGCCGCCGTCTTGGAATAAATAGTGCTCATAAGACTTGACAAATGCGACGGTCGCTCCATCAGGAACTGCTCGTAGTCGTCCTCCGAATAGAACAGATCGGCCGGGTCGTAGGCCTCGTCGGGTAGAACGCGCACCTGCGGCTCCTCCTGGAAGGACACGCTCTTCTTGCGTGTCTCTGGCTCTGTGGTCTCTGCGGGTAGTACAGCGCGTCTGTTGTGTTTGTGTGGACTGGCGTTCTCCTTGTGCTCTACCTTGCCACTCCCGATGCTCTGGTAGTACAGAGCTGTGACCCAGCGCACGATCTCCTTGCGCTGATGGATACGTAGAGCAATCACACGCCCGGAGTCTTGCGCCCGCACGTACAGGCACTCGTGGTCGAAGCCAAATACACTCTCGTTGGGGGCTGCAGGCTGCATCTGAAGCTTCAGCGTGTCCAGTGGCGGCGTCTTGCGCTTGTAGTCGGTGCGGCGCCAGTAGAGCAGCAGCGTATCGCCGCGTAGAACGCCGTAGAGCCAGCGGGAGAACACTTTGGTCTTGGCACTTGCACGGCCCTCGGGGGTGGCCACGGAGCAGGGCGACGAGGCGGAGAGGGAACGTTTACGCTGCTTCTCTCCGTCCTCCTCTACGCGGACGAAGCCCGCCATGAGGGAGGGAGAAGAAGAGGAGGAGGAAGAAGAAGATGAAGATGAAGAAGGCGCCTTCTGCTTAAGCACCATTAGGGTTTGCTGCCGCCTTTAGGTCTTCCACACACTGATGGCTTTTGCGCTCTTCTCGGCGAGTTGGGAAGTGATCGGGTTGTGTTAGGCTAAAATGGCTAGATGGCTTGTTTATCCCCCGACTGCCACTGTCTCAGAGTTTGTATGGAAAACTTCACACAAAAAGCGTTTGTGAACTGGAGACAGCAGATGGAGAGCGAATGGAGTGAGTGGGATGGCGCCAGCTTCAGCCGGAGGAGCCCACGAGCTTCCAAGCGGCTGCGCTGGAGGAGCTTTTCCATTCGAATCGGCGCCAGGAGCGGCCGCTTTCGTTCGCGCTCGCCGCGTCTTTAGCCGTTCGGCTGCTGGTGGAGCAGCCAGCGTCGCGCGGTTGCAAGTGCCCACGCCAGACGCCGTCGCAGAGGGAGACGCCGGCCACGTCAGACCACGAGCACGTTTAGTTCGGTGCTAAGATCCGCTTAAGCGCATCGTTGTTCCGCCGCGGTCGGTTGCCAAAGGTCACGCATGAAATGCACCCACACTGAATCAGTGACTGATGGCCTGAGACCGTCCGCGGTCGGTGGGTTAACAATTTGATGTGATGCCGCAAAGCACTGGCCAGAAGAATACTATCCCGGTTACTGTATACTTAAGTAGTTTTTAGTTTGCCGACGCTCTTCAAGCAGTTGATGCGACGCCCTGGCGGTACTGTACAGTGTAGGCTGATGACAACGGCCACGCGGGTCGTGTGATAATCCTGTCGAAATGGATTTTTAGAAGCCAAATCCCGCTCCGCTTTCTGCTTTTTGACTGTCAAACGCCTGCATGTGGATATTCTCGTCGAAGGTGGAACGTTTTTCAAGGTGGGAGATCCATCAAGGTTGCAGGATCATGACCATCGCAATTCGCACCACTGCGCGGGGAAGCTGCTCTCTGCCAAGATACTTTTACTGGCCCTCTTGACAGCCTCCGATAAAGCCGAGCGGCTTCCATCTCTTAAAGCAAGAGTCATTAACTCCTTGCCGATCATTCGTCTATAGAGATTAACGATTCGAGCAATGCAGCAACACCAACGGGAACATGTACAGCTCTTTCATTTGAATCTTTTGACACTTCGCCTTTCCCTGGAGAAGTTCTCCATGGTTCACAAATCTCTTTGAAGCTCGATGTCAATCTGCGAACAGCAAAGTGGTTTTTTTACATAAAGTTGCTGATGCACGACATAACTTAAACGCAACTTTACTGCAACTTGTCGGCAGCTGGCACGAAGCTCCCTCCATCGCGTCACTCGACCTTGACACCTTACGACGATGGAGCAGCGCAAGTGGCACATGCAGCTCAACGAGGGCCGCGAGAGCGACCTTCCGCACCGACTGGAGCCCGTGGGCTACGTCAAGGGCGTCTCCTCCGCCAAGGCACGTCCTCTGTCTCCTTCTCTAACCTGCAATACCTCTTATCTAACGTTCTTCCCCTTAGGATTCAAACGGAGCCGTGGCAAAAACCGCCACTAACACATCGGAGCTCAAGAAAAAGGTTGTTTATGGCAGAAGAGAGTGATGGTAATTGTCAATCTTACTTATCCGAGTGCTTATATTGTATTGTATTGTGACAGCGCGCAATGGAGATCGGCATGGCCCCGTTTAAGAGCCTACTGCAGACGGGCTTCATGATGTGGATGAGCGGCAACTCCATCAACATCTTCAGCATCATGATCACCGGCATGATCGTCATGAACACGGCCAAGTCCCTTTTCAACATGAACAACGGTATTGCCATTCGGCTGACAATACTTTTTTAGACAATCTATTGTCAATATCTGACACGCTTTTCTTGTTATTCCAGCTTTTGCTTCCGTGAACGACGGCGTGATCGACCTGACGCAGCCCAAGCTTGTCTACATGGCTGGCAGTTTGGTGGGGGCAGCTATGGGCGTGTACAAGTGCTCCAACATGGGGTTGTTGCCCACAACCAGTGCCGACTGGACGTGGCTTTTGCCGATCAAGCAGGCGGTGGAGACATCTTCGTTCGCGCACAGTCTTGGGCAATAGCAATAGCCATGGAGTTATGCAGAGAGCTAACAGGACTCGAGTCGATGTAAGTTAGCATTTACTCATTGGCTATTCAATTAGTACACGTAACTGCAGTAGAAAGGAAGAAGCCCGTCGACAAGCACAAAACTCGACGGACTGGTGTTTCCCCCATCAAAAAAACACTACACTCAAGGCTCACTGCGGCTAATAATCCTCCACTTGGACGCAGCTAGCTCTCGGTTAGCTCCAGTCGCCCACTGCTTTATCGTGTTCCGCTGCAAAATTGGTTCTCTCTCGCGAGGAGAGGGGGTCTACGACACATTGCGGCCACTTGTCTGCGGTGGACAACGGTACTCCTCTGGAAGTAGCGATCGCTGCAATGCGTTAAAGGCGAAGACCCGTCGACCAGTGTTCTTGAGCGCATTCTCAATACGTACGCCTTCTGAACGCATGACCGACACGATACCTGCCTTCTTCTGCTCACGGAGACCGTGGTGTTGTACGAGGATGCGGCCCTGCTCCAGCGTCACCGACATTCCCGTCCGATCCTTAGCCGACTTACAAACCGTCACTCGGCCGCCTGAAATGCTACGACACAAATCGGAGCTGAGCTGCAGAATCTCCGGGCGCTTCTTTCGTGCCTGTCTTCCAGCCGTGCCGATCAGTTTATCCAGTTCGCCGATGATGCGATACACTTCTTCACGCGAAGGTCCAGAAGGAGTAACAACGGCATTCGGTGCTGACGGCGGTCGGGAGCGAGTGGAATCTGTAGAGTCATCTCGCTGTCGCTCTTGCTTCTGCATCGCCTTGACTTGACGCAGTGACCTGTAGTTGCAGTAGCGATCGCAATAGCTTCGAAGCGTCTTCAAGCTGTTGGCGTTGATCACGTCCTGCAGTCTCGTGACCGAAGAACCCGTGTTGTTGGCCAATGTCTGCTTCTCGTTGATACCTTGCGTGAACAGCACAGGACATACCTTGATCGGCCCGCCGTGACGAAGAGCCTTTGTGAGTTTCACCTTGCCGGAGCGCAGCTTCACTCGAATCACGAGGTTCGTGAACGGGAACAGCTTGTCGACGGATGCTGGGGCCAAGGACTGTGCGTTCTCCCAGGTGCTGCCCGGTCCGCCCAACAAGCGATGGTTACGAGCCTTGATGAACGTACTCAACAACCTCTGGCCAACGCCACTCAACGACGAGGACTGGGACATCAGGGTCTCCCTCGACAAGGGCGTCCCGTCCGTACTCTCGGAGTCTCCTGCGTTAGCTGAACTTGTCTCGGAAAGAGCATCGTCAATGCTTGTGAACACGTCCACGTCGATCACACCGCCGATACCAGTCGAATTGGTCGAGTTGGTCGAATTGGAGGATGCTGCAGACTCGAGAGACTCCAAGTGCATCGACTGGCGCTGCTTCACCTGCATCTCCAGACGCTTTTCATCTCCGTCACTGCTTGCAGCTCCACGACTTGCCTCGGAAGGATCAGACGACGAAGGACTGTGCTTCGTTTCCTCGTCAAGACGGTAAGACACGGATCGAGGCGACTTGTTCCCGCTCGATTCCTCGTCCATCTCGCCGATTTCTTCCTGCTCGTCCACCAACACGAAGCGGACATTGCGCAGCTCGTTAACAGCACCAGCCATATCCTCCAGCATGCCAGCCTCGTTACCGTGGGTCGATACCAAGCTTTCAACGTCGAACAAGAAGCCCAGCTTACTGAGTTGCTCCAGCATCGCCCGGCCCTGCTCCGGACGCGCATGCTGTAGGGCCAAGTCAACTTTACGCGTGAAGGCCGTCACTAGCGCTGCTACAGCTTGAGGGAAGCATACATCCATGCGTTTACCCAGCACCCACTCCACGTCATCGGCCTTCTGCTCGTCCTCTGTCCAGAGCGGTACTTGGTGGTGCGCGGCGGCGGATCCTTGCGGTTCACGCACACGCGGCTTGAGCTTCGCGTGCTGCTCTTCCAGACCGAAGATGCCGCCGTTCTTGAACTTGTACACGTGCGCAGCCATGGCCCCCACCGTCACAATGTCGTACACGGCCGCACTCGCGTTGATATCCGACGTGCCGCTGCTTCCCATACTCGTTTGAGCCACCGCGTCCGCGTTGCCGACCCACATCTCCTGCAGATGCAGGTTGATCGGGAGGAATCGCAACTGCGCGTTCTTCTTCTCCGTACTGGCCTTGAAGTACATTTTCCGAGTGTCTCGAAGCACATACACGCGCCGCAGTTGACGAAGCAGCTCCACGTACTGCTTGCGTTCGTGGCATCGATGCAGCATCCACTCTCGGCAGCGATTCAGGTCGCCGTCATCCTGGATTTGCTGGATTAAATTCTCGTAAATGCCGCGGTCCGATCCCTTTTGTCGTTGCCGGTCGTAAGCTTCCAGACGAGCGAGGTCGTTCTCGGCAATCAGAAGCTCCTTAGTGCGGTATCGGATGATGATCTCCAGTATTTGACGCGGGATCCAGTTGCTGAAGCGGCTTTCCGTCAGGTCTTCCACCACCAACAAGCCTTGTTCACGGATGTGGTATTGCTTGCTAATGGCCGGTGCCGCTGCGTGGAGGCCTCCTTCAACACCGTTAAAGCCGTACTTGGCACCGGCAGCTTTGGGGATCACAGTGTTAACCAGCAACTTCGGCGGTGCCGCGTTGGGACCGAAGTGCTTGAACGAGTTCTCGGTGGCAGTCAGTACGGTCTGCTCCGTACGCGCTCCTGCGGTGGCGAGAGTTCCCGTAGATACGGTGAACTCCGCAACGACGCTGAGGCTATGGGGCGCCATGGACGAGCCCGAGTTGGATTCCGATCGGCTTCCTCCAGACCCGGGCCCATCGGCTGTTGATCCTGGCGACTCCATCTCGAACAGCTCGTCGATAACCTGCGAGCTCTGGAATCCTCCGAATGCTTCCATTTCCACGAGAGAAGAGTCGAGCGTGTGCTGGCTATCTTCATCGTCAAAGTCCCGACTGCTTTGTGTGCGTTCCATCGCTGCTAACACCTCAGCTGCGGTCATTTCGGAATGATCTTCATGGTTTACCGACGCAGGAGCAGAGTTCAGAGAATACACAACCATGCGGATCTTCTCGGCTGATGTGCCAACAGGGATACGCGGTACAGACAGGAACGTGTACAGGTAGCGCTGCTGATGTGGGAGAACGACTGGAGCCACGTCCTTTACGCTCGCCATGACTGTATCAGTGTTACTGATCTGCCGCCACGCAGTAGACGTGCTCTCTCGTCCGTTCTCCTCTTCCAGGCGTTGAATCGCAATAAAACAGCCGTGAGTGAAGTCCTCGTTCATTTCCAGAGCCATCGAGAGACCAACGTAGTCGCTTGTAGGGGAAATGGTCGAGTTCATCAGTGAACGTCTGCTTGACACGGCATCAGCCGTGGCTTCACCCTCCGCCATGATCTCCTCGATCTTCTCAAGAGAACCTTCCGTCCACCGGTCCGACGTACTGAACGTAAAGCTTGGGGTGCGAATCTCACCGTATCCTGACTCCGACAGAGGACTGCAATCACTCGACATTTCTCGGTTCGCATCACGTAGAGATTGCGCCGTAGCATTCCACTGCAAGAAGATCAGACAGCACGGGGGAATGGAACACGGCAGCCACACTGTAAAGATGTAGAACCAAGGGTACGCGATGCCTCGGGTAGTACGCGAAATGATCTGCACCACCCACGAGAGCAGGTACACCAATGTGACGATACCAATGAGCGCGTAGTACAGACGCAAAGCCTTCACTAGGACAACCTGGTGGGGGCCGGAGGCATTGCCAAGCAGCAACTTGCCACGCCGCATGACCATCACTCCCAAAGCCATGACAACGAACGTCAACACCAGGAAAATACCGTACGTGACGGACGTCGAGACCAGGAAGAAATTGTCGTCGTCTTCAGCGTAACAAGCCCACAAGTAGCCCTGGATCTCCGAGAAGACTGTGGCGGACGTATCGGCGTTCTCGTTGCACTGCTGGTACGCGAGCGTCGTGACGTCGTTCTCCGAGTCGTATACACGCGCGATCAGCGTCTGGTAATTGAGCAAATAGCCGATCTGGAAGGCGTAAAAGAGCATGTTGAGCACAACAAATGCGACGGTTGCAGTCCGCTTCGGGAGCTTCCGTAAGCGCAAGCTGAGCACTGTTCCCCAGTGGAAACACACGGCCGTGAGCATCGTGAACGTGAAGCACAAGTACGCGTGCATGATGTAGAAGTAGGTGCTGCCTCGCGTGAAGAACCAGATGAAGTTGTTGACGATCGCAGTAGCCAGCGCCAACACGGTGCAGATAGCAGTGATATCGGTCCAAATGGAGCCTAGAGAGAACGACAAACCGTTTTTCCGAATTGCCACGCTGCAAAAGGCCAAAGACCCCACGAGAACGACCATCGTCACGTAGTTGTACGGACTCGCAGTGGCGCCGGAAGTGAGATACACCGAGATGGCTGAGAACGTGCCGTCGATGATCAAGAGATCCTCCGGATCGCGAATCTCGATAGCAGTAGCGTCCAACCCGGAATACGCTACCGACGGGTTCTTCACAGTGTCCACACCAAGACTTACCCAGCCGATGGAGATCGCCTCTTCCACCGTAAGAGTCCACGAGTTATCCGAATACGAGTACGAAGCTGCCGTGAAGTTATTTGTGCTGTCTCCTTGGGCAGTTGTAGCAGCCAAATTGTAGAACTCGGCCTCGCTTGTTGTCACGAGAGGGTACATCTCCCAAGACCACACAGCGTCAGCAGTGAACCCCCACTTGGAGCCGAACGTCAACTTGATGGAACTCCCTTCTGGAATGCTGGCATCTGTGTAGAAGGTCAGACTAGCATTACCAGAGTTGCCTGGGTAGATGTTCTCCGGGAGGAACGAGCCACTCGATAACGTCGCACTAGTGAGATCCGTAACGCGAACGTACGTGTCGAAAACTGTGTTTTCCGAGTCGTTGAAGCTGAAGTATACAGGCGTAAGATTCGACGTGGTGGTGTACGTCACGTTGGACGTCATATTAACAGTGTCATCCATGCCGGACGGCGTCACGACACCGTCGAAAAGAAACACGAACGTCTCGTTCGACTGGTACGCTTCAATGATGTCCACCGTCAAGTACGTCCTGTTTTCTCCCAGGAAAGTCGACACCTCGCACGTCGTGCTTACACGCTGTGTGTCTGCCGTCGAGTTGGCCACACGCTCCAAGAAACACGAACAGTTCTCTGTAAAGTTGTACCCGGGGGGGCTGGCCAGCATGATCTGACTCACTGTGTAGGTCTCTCCACCCATTCCGTCGGGATAAAACACATCCAAGAAGTCCGTGGGCGTAATCGTCACTCCGAACGTGCCGTTCGTCTGTCCTGGATAATTCTTCTCCATTCCTCGCCAAACGTTCGAGTCCAGCACAAGCCCATTGCAGCATTCATCTGTGCACGTCCAGTCGTTCCCTTCCGTGTAATACCAGAGGTCCTGTCCGTTGCAGAAAGCCTGGTTGTTCGTGTCGTTCTGGCACGTAGGGAAGGCCACGCACGGGTACCAGGCCTGGTGGTTCTGGGCTTTACGTCCGCTGTACTCGCAGCAAGGCAAGCCACTGCATTCTCCATGGACCGTGCCAAAGAGGTTTCGAGGCTGCTGTTCTTCGCAGCAAACCAGTGACAAATCCGGGTCTCCGCTGGCCAAAATGGACGCCGACGACGTGGACGTCACGCAGCAGGCCGAGCAATCGTCCGCCTCGGTGGTGTCCGCTGTTAAGGAGCCGGAAGTGGACGCGGAAGAGCTCTGAGCCTGTATCCTGTGGACCAGCAGCAGTGCCAGCAGCAGCGGTCTCCGTCCCCGCATCGCCTCGGTCCTCGCTGCGGTGTCAGGTGGTTAATAAAGAGGGGGGAAGGCGTTATATACACACAACGTGGGTGGACTGTGATCCGGCGCTGGCCGGCGCTTTCGGCTAATGGAGGTGATGGCCTTCCAGCAGCTCCTCTGCGTGTCGAAATTCGGGAAAAACGGCTGTTCACTGGCGCTCAGTATGGTACGGAACTCTAAATTTAGACAATACAAACGGGTCCCATTGTGACGCCGCGAGCATAGACGAGGCGATATTTCACTTGCGACCAACCACCATCGAAATGGACCTTAGGCTTTTCAATAGGTTATTGATTTTCATAGATAGACATTGTAACAATGGGGTTTAGTAAAATTATAGTTCGACCCTCTTGCAGCTAGTATATATGATATCAGAGGTATCTGGAGTGTGGATCCGTTCAGATAGTCAGACAGCAGACGGCATTTTGACCAATCACTGACCCGAAATGGCCCCAAAGAGTCGGTTAGTTGGTGTCCCTTCGTAATGGCATCTCAGCCTTGGTCGGTTTGATACGGGCGTGGCCATTCCGTGGCGCGAACGAACCTTTGCCAAGCACCACAAAGCTTGGAGCACTGCACGCTTGGCGTTGAGTTGGGATTTCCTCTGCAGTGCAGTCGTTGTTGGCTATTACACACCGGTACTACGCATTGTTTGGTCAACCTTCGTCCACCAGCAAGTTTGGTTTCGCTGATCGAAAAAGAGCCTCGACAATTAATTGCAAGCGATTCGATGTACTAGTACTGTGGTTGGAGAGGTCTACTACTAACTCAATGGCAACAACTGCATGTTTAGACAGCTCGGTCAATGACTTCCCCCACACATAGTTTGTGAAGGATAAAACGCTCATGCCCCATCCGCCGAAAACTCGGTCTGCTCCTGGGTTTTCCTCCGTCATACCTGCTCCAGCGGCCACGACAAACGGCAAGAAGTGATCGGCCGTTAAGTGCGCAAGACGCACTGCCGGAGCTGCCTCCCAGTTTTGTATCTTGCTTGCTCGCTCGTCCATGTTCAGCTTGGAGCCCGATGCCAAAGTATCGTCCACTCAGTCTTGAAAGGCTTCAGCCCCTTTAGACAGCTTCGAAGTGCGCCGATACAACCAAAATTCGCTTGGGTAGGTTTTTGTCTTCTGTGTAGAGATTCTCAAAGCGAGACTGCAGAGTTTTAGCCGATCGGCATGTCTTGCTCATGCCCAAGATTTCAGAAGACAGCAGCCACAAAGGCCCGGGACCGTGTGAAACTGCAACAACAGGATGGCGGAAAGCAGACATCTTGGGTTGTTGGTGGAAGACGGGAAATTGGAGAATGAATTTCTGCGCGCAAGGAGGGATGGCTAATCTACTGTAACTACTGTACTTTCACCCTCTGCAGATCATATATGTATGCTCGCAATCGAAAAGCTCGTATTGTACGTATGCATGTCATTGTAGTTGAAGGTTGCCTTTCGTAATACGGATCTCATTCTCGAACCAAAGCAATCGACACCAAGCTTTTACTGCTCGAAAGGAGTAGTAAATAGTAAAATGGAGGATAAAGTGTAAGTTTTTCGCTGTAGTAACCTCGGACGATCGTACAGCCCGTTACGCTTTGGTTGACGCCTTGATGGCATTCGATAGCTCGCAAATGACTTTCACTTACTCGAAGTTCGAAAGTAGCGTTTTGTCACTTCAATGTTACTTCATTGCTAAACCACTTCAAAGTTACTTCAGTAACCTGCGCACAAAGGTGATGGGCACCAAAAACTAAGTGCGTGGACCTGACAAGTTGCCAGGAGGTCCAGGCGGTCCCGGTCTCACTTCCCCATCGACCTCCAGCTCTCCTTCCTCTTGCGCTAATGTACTCACCTGCACTCTCAGGTGCAGTCAAGCGCCGTAACTCAACACCTCGCGCTCCTGCAGCGGATCGTGCAGCTCAACGCGCCGCAGAAACCGCCCGGAATGCCACAACGCAGCACCGTCGCCGTCACCGCAGCTGGGTGGACCACGAGAGCTCTCCGTACAATGGGGAAGCTATGGCTTTACTGGTGGGCAATGACTCTACAGATGCAGCTACCATTGCCACCAACGGAGGGGTCCAACTGGCGAAATTCACGAATGCTCTCATGTACGGCGTCATCAACTCCATCTTGACGATCCCGTGCATGTATGGCTACGCAGCCATCATCTTCGGCCACCCGGACTTCGCTAGCTTCATGCCTGCACTGTCCAAGCTCGTCATGTTCTCCAGTGTCGTGCACCAAGTCATGTTCACGCTGTTAAGTTCGCTGCCATTCGCCATCGGACAGGTACAAGACGCCGGACTGATCTTCCTCAGTGCAATCGCTTCGTCCATTTGCAACTCGTTGGGTGAACAAATCCCGTTGGAAGCCAAGGTGACGACTACAGTGGTTACTATCGGCTTGGCTACAGCGTCACTTGGAGTTGTATTGGTGCTACTGGGCAAATTCAAGCTGGCCGGACTCGTGTCGTACCTGCCGATGCCCGTGGTGGGCGGCTACTTGGCCTTTATCGGCCTGTTTTGTATGTACGCGGGCTTGTCGCTGTGTACGGGGCTGGTGATCAATGATTTCACGTCGATGATGCAGATTTGGGACCCGCACTACATGATCCTGTGCATTCCCGGTGCATTGGGTGGAATTATCCTGCTACTGGTGTCCCAACGCTGTGAAAACTCGTTTGCTCTTCCTGCAACGATTCTTTTGATGCCAATGCTGTTCTTCGCTGTACTGGCGCTCTGTGGCGTGTCGCTGGATGAAGCACGCGACTACGGATGGATCTCGCCAGCCTCAGCCCCTGCCGGCTTCGTGCAGATGTTCGACTTGTTTGACTTCTCGCAGATGCACTGGAACCAGGTGCCTCGCCAGCTTACGACGTGGCTTGGAATGACGTTTGTGGTGGCCTTCTCTTCGTGTCTGGACGTGGCCGCTATTGAGATGGATATGGGCAGCCAGCTCAACATCAACCACGAACTCAAGTCCGTGGGCTGGTCCAACGTCGTTAGTGGCCTCTTGGGTGGATACACTGGCTCGTACATTTTCTCGCAGACGATCTTCACGTACCGGTCTAAGACCAACTCGCGCGTTGTCGGCGTGTGCGTCATCATCTCCGAGTTCGCTATTGTCCTTGTGCCGCTGTCCGTCATGAGTCTCGTCCCGCGCTTCTTCTTCGCTGCTACACTGATCTTCATCGCGATCGACCTGATGCTCGAGTGGCTTGTGCACGTGTACCACAAGATCCTACCGCGCGAGTACGTGGTGCTGTGGCTGTCTTTCATCGCCATTAACATGGTCTCGCTCGAGCTGGGGATGGTGCTTGGTATCGGCTTTGCCATCATCAACTTCTTGCTGGGTTACGCGCAGGTCCGCGTTGTCAGTCGTCGATGTCGTTCATCTGCTGCTGTGCGGAAGCTCGCGGCTCGTACGTTGCTCGGCCAAAAGAGAGACGCCATCGTCTATCTGGAACTGTATGGCTACTTGTTCTTTGGCTCGTCAGTGCAGATTCTCGAAGACGTGCAGAAGGCTGTTCACATTCGTACGTCTTCAGCTACCAAGCAGAGATCCATCAAGGGATTGGATATGGAGCCGCAGTACGCTGACGACTCTGGTATTCCCCTCACACCGGTGTCAAAGAGAGACGTCCCAATCCAGTGCCTCGATGGCAGCCCAGCTCCACACCCTGATGGTCTCCCCACCGAGTACGTCGTCATGGACTTCAGCCGGGTTTCTGGTATGGACGCCACGGCTGCTCGTAGTGCGTTCATGATTCTACAGCAGCACTGCAAACGCCACGAGATCACGGTCATTTTTGCTGATGTGCTCCCTGAGATCCGCAGCTTATTACTGAAGAACGAGATTGCGGAGGAGGAGAACTTCTTCCTCAATGCTGAGTCCGCGTTAGAGTTCTGTGAGAACCAGTTGCTGGTGCACACGAACCACGCGCAGGACATCACCCACAACCACGAGTCCATGAGTGTGCTGCTGCATCGCTTCATGGGTGAGCCTGATGATTCGCCGCTCTTCCGTGGTGTCGATCAGTTCTTCCGCAAGTATGAAGTGCCCCAAGGCTATGAGTTCTACCGCGTGGCGTCGTACCCGGATCGCTTCTACTTTCTCGCTAGTGGCCGCGTTGAGCTCTTTATGAATGATGACGGTAGTGTGGCCCCTGGGAAACCCCTCACTCCGCTGGAGAACGTCATGCCAGGTGCCATGTTCGGTGAGGTCGACTTCTTCGGCCGCCAATACCGATACATGGCTGCCACTGCAGTGGAGCCCTGCATGGTGTTCGAGATGACCCGCCAGGCGTACGAGTCCATGGACGAGTTGGCTCCGGCGCTCTGGAACCGCCTCCGTGATGTGGTGATGCAGTCCATGGCCTTGTCCATCACCAACACGACGTCCATCAACACCCTGAACAACGCCAACAGCAGTCTCCCAGGACTCAACTAATGTAGTCATTTCATAATCAAATTGCACGCGTAAAACGTCAGTAACCTTCTCATCCGCCAATTCTACAGTGAAATTAACGCTTTGAACTCTCTAAACCGCTTGCTTAAAAGCGGAAGTTGCGTGCAAGCTCACGAAGCGCATTCTGCTCAGCCCACTCGCACTTGAGCACTAATGTTTCAGCGATGGGGTCGAAAGTGACAAGCTGGACGTCAAAGAACACAATTTCAGTTAGGTTAAAGTCAATCGTAGCCTCAACGATGTCGCACGTACCATTGGAGCGGTGGCCACGAAGTACACACCTGCGCGTTCTTCATGGAACAGCGAGTGGCCGAACAGATCGAGAAACTGCTCTTCTTCGAGTGTGTGGCGCACTGGTTCTTGCGAGTGATATGCCGCAGACATATAGAATGTGACGTCGTGCGTCATGTGGAACAATTTCATGAACGCCAGACGCCGTACTCCATCGCACATCACTTCCAGCTCAGTTTTGCTTGAGTTATCGCGATTCATACGGCCCACTTGCCGGAGCTTCGTTCGGAACATCCCCACTATCGAGTCCAGCACACGCTGCGCATCATTGGCAGCGATCCGACATTCCCCACGGTATCGTGTGGTGAGCAGCAGAATCCGATCTGCTTCAGTTTTCTTCAGTCGCTCTATCTGGGCTTCGTACTCTTTGAGCTGGCCTGCCATAAAATCCGTCCTAGCGACATTAGGCGCTCGATCTTGAAGGCGTAATTGTGCACGCGCGGCCGCAAGTTGGTTCTGAGCGTCCGCAACCTCACGATTTGCTTTTCCCTGCGCTGCTTTAACTTCATTCTGCGCACGCACTCGCACCTCATCATTCTCAATTAACATGCGCTGGAGTCGTTTCCGTAGCCCAGCATTCTTCTCCTCAAGAGCTGTTTTTTCAGCGCTCTCTTTCTTCAGATCAGCCAGCAGCGCCGTAACATTCACAGGCTGTCCGTTATCGTCCAACATGGTCACAGCACGCTGAGCACTAGCAGCAAATAAAGAAAGAAATGGTTAAACCATCGGATCCCATAGCACAAATTCAGAATAAAATCACTCACGGTCGCGCTCGTTTCCTCGGTTGTTGTGCAGCCTTTGCCGGAGAAACGGCCTTCACTGGGATGGACTGAGGTGGCACTCCTGTCTGCGGAATCACCGCAGCTGGAATGCTATTAGAGAGGGCTCTCTGAACTGCCGTCGATTGTCCTCCTGCATTTGCACTGGTCTGATTGGACGACCAAAGGGCTGGAGACGTCGAAGCCGGAGGTTTAACGTCTGCAGCAGCCCATGGATTAGCTGAAGAAGGTTGCGCCAATGTTGTAGCAGTGGTGACAGCTCGTGGCTTGGTGTCTGGAGCTCCAGTCGACAGAGTTGAGTGTTCATTGCGGTGCTGGTTATTTGAGTCAGTCCCCACCCTCTCGATCTCGAACACCAACTCACCAGGCCTCGTAACCTTGAGATGCTGGATAACAGTTAAAAACTCCTGACCTGTGAGGTCTTTGCCGTTAACAGACAGCAGTGTGTCTCCAACCTGCAGCTGTGAAGCTCCTCCCTGGATCGTGGACACTTGTAGCCGCTTGTACCTGTCGTGACGCACACCGAAGCCCAATTTGTCGCCGTATTTCATGACGCGCACTGTCAACCGCCTAATATTGCCGCCTGGAGACGCTTCGACCCGGGATTTCTTGAGTTGCGGCTGGGAATTGTCGCGGACTAAAGTTGCTGGAGCTGCCACGGGGGACGCCGTGCCGGCCACGACGCTCGACTGGCGAGAAGGAGCTTTCGTGTGGGAGAACACGACGGTGTCACTGGTAAGCGCCGTCGAAATGCGGCCCAGTGGCGAGCCCATAGAGGAAGCATCAGGCGGTTGGTGCGCCATGTTTGATGCAAGTTGCGTGCAACTAAATTGATTTTTGGCGCCAAATTTTATAGCTTTTCAACATAAAAGCGAAAATAGTATTGTTGCAAAACAAATCAATACAATATTTCAGCCAAAAAGGTGAGAATGAGCGTGAACGTTTGGACGGCGGCGAGCGACGGCGACTTGGAGAGCGTCAGGGCGTTTCTAGCCAGCGGAGGAGATGCCAATGCAAAGGATGAGAATGGATACACGCCACTGTACGATGGCATTTTTGTTGTTGTTGCTTTTGTAGTGCTTTACTGACGTGCTGTTGACAGGCAGGCAGCGGTGAGCTACAACCACACGGAGCTGGTGGTCTTCCTGCTGGCTAGTGGTGCAGATGTAAAGCTCGGTAAGATTCTAAGAGCTGAAGTGAGTAGGTTGGACGCTGTTTTAACGAGGGAATTCATTGCAGGAGACAACGACATGGACACACCACTGCATCGGTGCGAGTCGGCGGAATGTGCCAAGCTGCTGCTGGATCACGGAGCAGACCTGAATGCGCGCAACTCGGAGGCACAGACGGTGGGTTTATTAGTGTGGAGGTTTTGAGCGCTGAGAATAGGGAACTGAACTGTGTATTGCAGCCGTACGATGTTGCCATTGAGGACGAGCACGAAGAGCTAAAGACACTATACGAGAACCTAGGCGCTGAGAGGACGGACAGAATCCCCGAAGGGGACGAGGGCTTTTCGAACGGGGTAGAGCTGGAGGGTCCCTAGGCTGCTCATTCTACAGTGTTCTTTGAAGTACACTAGTACAGTAGTAGCACATACAAGTTGGTTTCTTTCGCTACAGATCTTTCGACTATCAATATCAAACGGGTTCATGTAGGTAGTTAGTTGTATAAACTAGTACCGGGTACATTTAACCCTCGCTTTCAGGCTGAAATCAAAGCCGTTTGCATGTATCCTAGCTTCCACTACATGTACAAATGTATTGATTGGGTTCACTCAGCAAGAGTTTGTCAACATGACCCGCTGTCACACGGTTCAGGCTCATTATATCATTTAAGTATCATTGTGAACGTCTGCAAGAGACTCCAACATGCAAAAAAAATGTAACGAACAGGTCTGTTCCTTCCTCTGTTCCTTCGAGGCAAATTGCCGACTGACACAGCTCTTGAGGCCTCCACCAATCGGGCAGCTTCTGTCCACCCATTAGTCCATCCTGGCTACATTTGTGTTCACCACACCACGTGTAGCCGTCATAAAGTGTCGGTTCTTGATGACAGAGCAAGCATTACGCACAATGGCAACCACCGAGTCCTGCTCCAAATTGGTCTCGCACAGATCCATCAATGTGCCAACGTACTTGAGACTGTAGCTGGTTAGTCCGCCAGTGAAAGAGCAGGAAGTCTCGAAAGTCCGAGCGACCTCGTCATGGCACTCCAAGTTCTTGGGCTCTTCAACTTGAAGTAAAGGAGCTTCGCTCTGCTGCTCATACAACGCCTTGATGGTCTCGAACACTTCGTCAGCCTCTTCACGAGCGTGAATCACCGCAGTGAGTTCATCTGCAATTCCACGTCGATCTTTGCCCGGGGCAGCACGCAGATAGCGGTAGAACGCCACGACCAGATCCACATCACGCGCATCCACAGCGCTTTCAACGCTAGACGTCGCAATGGCTGCAGTAGGTAGTGTGTCGGAATCATCACTAGCCGATTCACTGTCCGACTCGTCTCCATTTGAGTCGCTCTTGTCGTACGTGGACTGGTAATTGCCAACGATCTCGTGATTGAGTCTCTTCAGTCCAAGTTCCTTCACGTGGCTCTTGGTCGTCGCATTCTTCACACGACGGAACTGGGTCGTTAGCGTCTCTCCCGATAAGTCCGTCATATCACTATCTTCCATCCAGTTGACAGAGTACAAGTCCCCCAGGCACGAACCGATGCGTTCCCCGTTCACCTCGTCCTGCGGCGGGCAGTACGCCGCCCACGACGACTCGAAGCCATTGGCAGCCGTCGTCACATAGGCGTTGATGCTCTTCAAGAAGCTGTTCGAGAACATCGAGCCCGACTCGCAGGCCTCCATGTAGAACACAAGATCCTTGTACATTTTCTTGTCGTGCATCGTGCGCATGGCTTGTTTCAGTCTCGCGGCCGTGAGTGGCTTCATGTGCGGGAAGTAGACGTTGCCCCTGGATCCATGATCAATAAAGTTGATAAAGACCCGGTCCTCTGCTGTGCTATTCAGCACTTTCTTGTGAAAAGCCCCGGAGCTGTTGCCCGTTATGACACTGAGGAACGTCTCCGGGGTCACTTCCACCCCGCGAAAGTCGATCTCGCAGCCCTTGTACACGTCCACGGGCTGCACGTCCGCCTTGGTCGTGGGCTTATTGAAGAGCTGACCAGGGTACGGGTTGCGTTCATGCCAGGCCACGTCGTCGTACATCATGAGCACAACATTCTCGGCCGGAATGCCGTGACGTCGAACGACGTGGTAAGCGTGACAGGCGTCAGACTGGTGCCGGTAGTTGCTGTAGCCATTGGAGCCGGCCACGATCACTGCCCAATGCTCAGCGAAAGCTGCAGGGAAGAGGGAGAAGACGCTGAGCAGCGCCACGGAGAAGGGGGCGAACGAAACCATCTTGAAGAGTGAATTGTTCTCTTCAACTAAGTGTAGCTATGTTATATCCGATTTGAAAGGGGAGCTGAAAACTGAAAAGATTTATTTACGTGACAATACTGTGCAAATAGTCCAGAACCTCAAGACTTCCCTGCTTGTCTAACACTTTGTTGAACTCGGAGCATCCAGCGGACTGAATGCAAGCTGGACAGCCATCGGAGCACGAGCACTCGCTAATAATCGTCCAGGCCTTCTCGATCAACTAACATAACAATTAGTCAGATACAGAGAACAAGCGATACCTCAAGGAGAAACACAAGACCTTTGGCAGCACTTTGACGATCTCAGGAACGAGTCCGCTTCCTCCTTCCCGTCGCTCAAAAATTGTCACTCGGTTTGGTCTGATAGCATAAAAAATGTGAGTACATGACGCAGCACAGAAATCCTCAACCATCGTATAGTACTTGACGCGTTGCTCAAACTCGTTGACGTGTTCGGTGCCAATATCTTCCGCATCGCACAGCACAAAAAGCCGAACCAACGCCACAAACAAATGTCCAACTCCGTGTAAAGCTGCAGTCCATGACGCTCCATCTCGTTCTTGAATCTTCATCCTTAATGCAGCGGGAAATTCGAGCCACACAGCTTCTCCGAACGATTGCATGGGCGGCAAAGAGAACTCGTTTGTCCCTAAAGGTCTCATCGTCCGCTTTTCCAGCTTCGTCGACCCGATAACTCTTGTCAAAATGGAAACTGTGCCCACACAAACCAAAACAGAGTCGCTCTTCGGTTTCTCGTCACTGCATCCAAGCTTCGCGGTGCTGTGTATACGCACAACCTCGATATCTGTGAAATCACGGCAGGTGGTAAAGTACGTGAGTGGCTGGTCGCACTTCTTTGCAAACGCTATACGCTGGCTGTTGTCCAGGCGAGTGATTAAATACTCTTGAGCTTGGTGAAGGTAGACAGCCGTGGGATACACCTGGAAGAATGCTCTGTCTCCTGGGATTTCATCCAGGACTTCTCCGTCAGCTCCATCATTGACGACGTTGTTGCTTGGGACCACCACCGTGTAGTTTTCATCACAAATGCTCCGCAAACTCACAGCACGAAACTTTTTTGGCATGCACGAGTGAATACGATAGTTCAAGTGCCCACCAGCCTCAGAGCTCTTCATCAGTTTGTTCTCTTTCACAAGAAGCTGAAGCACCTCGTTAATACCAGACACCACAGTTTCCTCAGTACTGTTGCTCTCACAACGTCTGCTATTATCCAGACGCCCGAAAACGAAGGAATCGATGTAGTCTGTTCCAGACTGCGACGAATAGAGAGCTGACTCACGTGCAGCACACAGCAAGTGCTGACCAAGGACTCGACGGTTCATCGGATTCAAGCTAACGGCTTCTGGTTCAAGTTGAAAGAGCTCCGTAGCGTGTTCCTTCTGAGCGAAATGCTGGTCCAGTGGCGCATCAAAGCACACGATAATGGCGACGGATTGCTTTGGTTTGGGTTGCTGCTGCCGACGTCCTGCGCGGCCTGCTTGTTGCCACAAGGAGGCGATGCTGGATGGCAGTCCGAGGTGGATAGTGCAATCCAACTCCCCGATGTCAATGCCCAGCTCCAATGCGTTTGTTGCCACTACCCCAAGCAAGTCCCCATTAAACAACCGTTGCTCAATCCGTCGCCTTGATTCCAGTGTGTATCCTCCGCGATAGGAAGTAACTCGACGTAAAAGATTTTGGGTCGTGGAGGCCGCTTTCAGGACCGAGTGTACGTTCATAAGCACCAGTTCAGTCAACTTCCTGCCTCGACAAAACAGGAGCGTAGCGATTTCCTCTTCTACTAAGCGAGCGAGAATTCGGGCTCCTTGATAAATCGCGCTGGTACTGAAATTGGTCTCAACTTTCTGTTCTTCATCACTGGTAGGAATTGCAGCCGTTGTATCTTCTGTACGCTTACGCTTTCTAGGGGCCACCATAGTCGACGATGGCGTGGAGGCAGTAGTGGTTTTTGAAAGATCCACCTCGGTAAGCTTTGGATTCCAGACGCAAAAGAGCTTTTCCACCGACGGAGCGCCGTCTTGTGTGATCACTTTCAGTGGCCGCTGTCGGAAGAAGTGTAAATTAGGAGGCCCCAAATCTTCTCCTGATTTTTCTTCGGTAGTGGCATCAGACGGCTCGGGTTGAGGTGGAAGTGCTGGTATTAGCTGTCGAAAATGTGCTTCCGGGTTTTGAATAGTGGCCGAGCAGCAGATCACCTGCGGATTGGAACCGTACAGCGCACACAGACGAAATAGTCGGCGGAAGACGCAGGAAACGTGAGACCCAAACACACCGCGATACATGTGCGCTTCATCCACGACGAGAAATCTGAGCCAAAGAAGTATGAGGTTAGTAGTCGGTTGAACGTGACATCCTCTCGCTACTCGTTATTTTACCTGAGATTTGAAAGCACTTGCTTCCATTGCCGATGCTGTGGGAGAATTGTCAAGTGAAGCATGTCCGGATTGGTAAGGAATATCCTCGTCTCGCGGATGACCATTGATCGGCTCTTCATGGCCGTATCCCCGTCCTGGACAACACCACGCGTCAGTCCTACTCAGAAAGAAAGCAACCACTTGCAAGCGCTTACAAACGTCGCTCCAATATGAAGCGGCAGGTCTGCAGCCTCTAAAAATCGCCTGAGCGCCTTGAGTTGGTCCTGCGCAAGAGCTTTCGTCGGGAACAAGTACATGGACGTAGCCTTCGGGTTTTCAAGCAGCGTATCCAACACCGGAACGTTGTACGCGAGTGATTTCCCACTAGCCGTTGACGTCGATAACACTGCGTTTTCTCCACGACGGATCGCTTCGATCGCCTCGAACTGGTGCGAGTACAACTGCTTGATGCTGTAACACTTCTCGAGTGCTTCTTGCATTCGGGTCGACAGCTGCAATGCCTCCAGATCGCGATACTGAGCTTGTCGTGCGCTGCGTCGTTCCACATGAGCAATCTGGTTCTTGTATAAATCCAATTGCTGCAGCATAGTCAGCACCGACGAGCCCCAATCGTTTTGAGCTGGAAGCTGCTCTGGCATCGAGCTTGAGGTCTTCTTGTCCTCAAAAACTTCACTGGAAACTCCTTTTTTGCCTCTAGATCCATGGCATTCCTTGGTTTTCGCCACATTCTCAGTAGATTTCTTCAGTGCAGCGTCAAATAATTTTTTGCGTTCAACGCTTGCGCGTTGACTTGTCTGCGGTGCCAACGGGAACGTCACAACTTCAACGTCTTCTTCGCTTGGACTGAAAAAGTCATCTAAGTTAGTGCAAAAAAGAAGAATTAAATCAATCAAATACCTACAAATCTGAACTTTATGCTATACAGTACTGCACCTGATCGGAAAGTTGCCTTTGGACGCTCGAGAATGAGAAGATCGGGGGCTACGGCAGCTAATTCCACGAGGTTTTGTCGTGTCAACTGCGCACCACCGAAGCTGTTGGCTACATGTAATACGCTGACGACACTCGCCGACGGCCGGAACTTGGCCACGAAGCAGAAGCCGGCATCCACGAGCGCAAAGTGGCGGCGCAACGTTTCGTTGTTTGCCTCCATAACGTAAATTGCAATAATGCAAAAGTGCTGGTATACATTATTATTTTTGCTTTTGTTCGTTAAATTTCTTAATGTAAAATTAAAGACCTTGGTGATATAATTGTTACTTCACAAAAATGCACTTCCAAACACAACATTTTGCCATCTGATTTCATTTGCTAAAATTCGCGCTAGCGGACAGGAAGCAAACATGGAGCTCGGCTGGGAGAACTCTTGTACGTATGTCCTCTCTGTCGTGGCTCAGACCGCGCCCCACGCTCTGCAGCCTGCCTTATCATCTCCCAGCGTCTCTTGCGCTTGTATTACTTCTTTTTGCATGCTCTAACTCGCTGTGGCTGCGTCGCTATCTCTATATGACCAGACTCGGAGGGGTATGGCCTAAACCAAGGGTAGGTATTAGAACCCAGAACAACTCTGACTGTTTCAGCTACTAATCTAGAATTTAAATGTTGTTCTACCAGTTACGGGGATGAGGCGACGGCTCTGACGGGCGAGAACAAGCCCCGCATTTTGCTCATGGGCCTCCGCAGGCAAGAAGAGAAAACCTTTTTTTCGTATATCTACAGCTCTAAATTCCTAACTATCGCAATCGAATTCACGAAGGAGTGGCAAGTCGAGCATCCAGCGTGTGGTGTTCCACAAGATGTCGCCCCATGAGACGCTGTTTCTTGAGGGCACTAACAGCCTCGACATCAAGTACATCGCCAACAACTCGTTTGTGCAGTTCCAGATCTGGGACTTTCCCGGAGATTATGACTTTAAAGGTAGCCGTTGTACGAGAGGAATACGTCAGGCGTCAGATACTAACAAGGTTTGTGGTTTACAGAGGATCTCGTGTACGGGGGACAACTGGTGAACGAGGAGATGATCTTCAGCAACTGCGGCTCCATCGTGTTTGTCATCGACGCCCAGGATGAGCCGTACGCGGAGGCGCTGGCGCGTCTGCACGACACAGTTACGAGAGCGCACAGGTACAACCCGGACATCCTCTTCGAGGTGTTTATCCACAAGGTGGACGGCGACTTGTTCCTGTCGGACGACCACAAGATCGGTGCGAACAGTGGACAGTTGTGATGATTTTAATGAGTAGATGTGACGGCTTATTTTTTTTTTTTGTGGTATATGCAGATTGCCAACGTGAGATTCAGCAGCAGATCATGGACGAAATCAACGACGGAGAGCTTGACATCCACATGAGCTTCTACTTGACCAGCATCTACGACCACTCGATATATGAGGCGTTTAGCAAGGTCGTCCAGAAGCTTATCCCGCAGCTTCCGACGCTCGAGAACCTGCTTAACATCCTCATCACGGTCGGTAGAAGCTCCATGTTTGTCGAGATGCTATTCATTGACGATATTTTGATTGTGTGCATGCCGTACAGAGTTGTAACATGGAGAAGTCGTTCTTGTTCGATGTCGTAAGCAAGGTCTACATCGCGACGGATAGTAACCCTGTCGATATGCAGTCTTACGAGCTTTGCAGCGATATGATCGACGTCGTCATCGACGTTTCTTGTATCTACGGGTAAGAATGGAGATAAAATATCTCATGCTGTGCTTCAACTGATTCAACTTGATGTTTATTACAGAATGAAAGATGACGGTGAGGGCGATGGCTTGGCGTACGACTCGAAGTCGTCATCGGTGATCAAGCTCAACAACGGAATGATCTTGTACCTCCGTGAAGTGAACAAGTACGACAATCTAGAGGCCTTGCAAATGATTCGAAAGCTAACTTAATGCTGTGTTTGCTTTGCATTGGCAGCTACCTGGCTCTGGTGTGTTTGCTGCGTGCTGAGAACTTCATGAAGCAAGGGATCATCGACTACAACATCGACTGCTTCAAGTCAGCTATCGGCGAGGTGTTCAAGGCGCCCAAGGCGATCGAGTAAACGAATTAACCAGGACG
The DNA here is from genome assembly GCA_001314345.1 of Phytophthora multivora. Lineage (NCBI taxonomy): Eukaryota > Oomycota > Peronosporomycetes > Peronosporales > Peronosporaceae > Phytophthora > Phytophthora multivora. The sequence continues at coordinate 44,594 of LGSM01000028.1, read as the reverse complement.
TACGAAGAAGAAATGGACATAAAATACCAGCGTTGGGTACCCTCTCGCCGGGTATGCAAAAAGAGAAGCCTGTTGCTGTTATATCGGCTGTTACGACGATGCCTTCTTGAGAACAAGTGCAATGACTACGATGGCGAGAAGAATGGCGACTCCAACACCAAGCAGGCAGCACATTTTCTTCCGGTGCGCCTTCTGGTACTTGATGGCCTTCGTCATCTCTTGATTGCCCTGCTCCACGTAGTTGGCAGCAGAGCGAACTTGGTGGTCAATCTGGTCCAGTAGCTCGCCCTGCTGCTCTACCAGCAGTGCCAAGTCCAAGAACATTTGGTGGAGCTCGGCTACACTTTGTTCTAACTTGAGTACGTCTCGGTATTTGTCTTGGCAGTGAAGGAAGACGTCCGTGATGGATTCAGCTGCTCCACCCTGCAGAATGGCGCTCTTGTAGATGGATCCAGTGTCTCCCGAACGCATCACAGCGTCAATTTCCGCCTCCGAGGCGTCAGGCTTTACGATCTGCACCTGCCGCTTCACTTTGTTCTTCATGTCCGCTTTGTACTTCTGCTGAGCTTTCTGGTAATCCTTCATGGCGTCCATAAATTTCTTTGTCAACGTAGCGCACATATTATCGCGGATCCTACCAAAAGAGTTCATTAGCTGGAGAAGTGTTAGACCCATTAGGCTCCATCACTTACCGGATCTCTGACAGCGGCGTCCCCTTCTCCTTCTTCCTCTCAGTCGACTCCTTCTTCAATCTTTCTAGTAGCCCCTTGGCATGAGCAGCAAGTTTGTTCGTCGTCTCGATCACAAAGCCCAGTTCAGTGCTAATAGCCTGCTCTTCAACGTTGGACGTTGCAAGAATCGCCCTGCCATTGAGCTCTGAAATCTGCTGCGACGCGAGGCTGCAGTGTAAAAATCAAGGTTAGCGATAAACCAGTTACTACAAGAAGAAACTCCACACTTGCCTGATGTTGGCGAGGTCTAGTTGCATCTCCTCGACATCTTTGAAGAAAATCTCCATGAACTTTGGTCGTACAACACCACGGCTATACAAGACAACGCTCAAGCACGTTAGTTTTAAAGAATTATGGTTTATCCAGGCGAGGATATGAACGAACGTACCTCTGTCATCCGTTTAAACACAACATGCAACAAGAGTTCGTCGGTTAGTACAACGTTTAGAACACTTTTTAAAAACAAAAATGGAAACAGAATGGCAACTCACTTCGACATCGATTGCCACTTGGTCAGCAGGTGGAGCTTTGCCCTTGATTTCTGCAAGGCGATCCAACATGACTGCTGCTTACTTGCCACCTTCCGCCTCGGAGCTGCCGAGAACTACCTGCAATGGCATGCGACGTAGCAAAACAATGGCAACGGCTCTCTAACTATAGTAAGAGAAACGAGTGACAAGACTCGACGACTTTGAAAGACAAGACGATACTTCAATTTTAGGTTTTACATATGTCTCTCTTACTCCATCTGGATAGAGGAGACGTCGGACCTGTTCATATTTTTGGCAAGTGACGTTGCCATGGACTGCAGCAGCAAATCACGGATCCGTGTCCACAGCTCTGGGCTCTGCTCCTGCATGGACTTGTACGTTTCACGACGCATTTCCAGTACAGTGCACGGCTCCGTTGCAGTTGCCACTACTTGTCTCTGCTGATGGCTGAAGAAATCCACTTCCCCGAACAAAGACCCTGGTATTGCCTCCTCGAGTGCCGTACTACCATTGAATACAACTCGACCCTTTGCAAGGAAGTAGAAGCAGTCTGCAGGTTCTCCAACGTTGTAGAATTCGTGACCTGCTGGCACTTGGAGCGTCTGGAAGAACTGGTCGGTGCCATCTTCGAATCCCGTGAACTGTGGAGCCATTTCTTCATCGCGGACGCTGCTAGTCAAAGTGTTGGAACCGAGGAGCTGGTTCTCACAGTGCTCAAGAGCTGCTTCTGCACTTGGATAGAAACTCTCGTCGCCGGTAATATCGTTTTTAACGAGGACGCTTCGGACCGAAGGAAGTGCACCGGCGTACAGGACAGTGATGTTGTGGTTGCCGCAGTACTTCTGTAAAATGAGGAAAGCACTGCGAGCAGCCGTCGCATCCATCGCTGTGACGCCCGTGAAGTCCATGACGACGTACTCGGTCGGTACTGCATCCGCGCTAGTCGCGGGGGTCCCATCGAGACACTCAATCAACGGTATCCGGTGCTCCTCGGGCGTTAATGGAACGTCAGCTTCGATGTAGTTGGTACCAGCATCACTGGGTTGATTCTTGTGTACGTACACTGTCTTTTGGACGCTGTCGAGGATCTGCACTGAAGACCCGAAGAAGAGGAAGCCGCTGAAGTCGAAGTACGCGATGGAGCCCTGTTTCTTGTCGAGAAGTCGACGCTCCTGCAGCGTTCGTGCTGCTCCTGATGCACGGGGTTTACGACTCACTACAGGGAGACGGACGTAACCCAGCAAGAAGTTGACAACTGCAATCCCCACTCCAATGAGCATACCGACGTCCAGTGAAACGAGATTCACAGCCACAAATGTCATCCACAGCACTGCGTACTCCCGCATGGACATCTTCTTGACTGTAAGCACCAGCCATTCGATCATGAGGTCGATAGCGATGAAGATGAGTGTAGCAGCGAAGAAGAAGCGAGGCACGTAACTCATGACGGACACGGGAGCCACCACGATAGCGAACTCCGAGATGATCACGCAAACGCCCACGATGCGCGAGTTGGTCTTGGAACGATACGTGAAAATGGTCTGTGAGAAGATGTACGAGCCCGTGTATCCCCCCAACAAGCCACTAACAACGTTAGACCACCCGACGGTCTTTAGTTCGTGGTTAAAGTCGAGTTTGCTGCCCATATCGAGCTCAATGGCAGCGATATCTAGACAGGACGAAAACGCGACGATGAAGACCATACCGACCCAAGTCCCGAACTGTTTAGGGAGCTGTTCCCAATGCACCTCGTTGAAATCGAAGAGATCCAGTAGTTCCGAAATGGTAGCAGGGTCCTTCGCAGGGTCGATCCAGCCTCCGTCGCGAGCGTCATCCATGGAGATGCCACCGACCAACATGATGAAGAAGAAGACTACGGGCATGATCATAATGGCTCCAGACAAGATGAAGGAGTTGTCGTAGCGCTGTGATACAACGAGTAGGAACGCACCACCAAGCACACCCGGTACACAAAGCAGAACGTTATGTGCGCTGCCAAAGACGCTGATCATCGACTCGATGTCGTTCACCACGAGGCCGGTACAGAGTGCAAGACCGGCGTAGAGGCAGAAGATGCCAATGAACGCCAAGTATCCTCCGATAACGGGCATGGGCAGATACGAGGCGAGAGCAGCGAGCTTGAGCTTCCCCATGACAACGAGGCAAACACCCAACGACGCAGTGGCAATTCCGATCGTGATGATGGAAGTCGTGACTTTGGCTTGGACTGGGACCTCATCCCCCAGTGAATCGCAGATGGAAGTGGCCATCGTACTGAGGAAGATGAGACCGGCGTCTTGCACTTGTCCAATGGAGAACGGTAAGGAGCTCATGAGCGTGAACATGACCTGGTGAACGACACTGGAGAAAATCACGAGCTTGGAGAGCGCCGGCATAAAGTCTTCGAAGTCGTTATGGCTGAAGAGGATCACCGCGTATCCGTACATGGTGGGGATGGTCAGGATGGAGTTGATGATACCGTACATGATCGCATTCGTGACGTGGGCGAGATTCTGTTGCTTGTCCGTGTGGACACCAGCGTCCATCTTGCCATTACTGTGAAGCAGCGTATGTGTTGGAGACTCGAGATTGGTTTTCCGTTTAATGGAGACCATCGACAACTGGGATCGTCGAGAAATCCGACTGTTGTCATGGTTAAGTGAATCCATGGTTATCAAGCGGGCGGTGAAATGCAGAATGAACTGCAGCGTGGAACGTCATGAACCGTTTCACGTAAATTTACTGTAGTGGATGCGTTGAGCCACCAATTTGGGATCGCAAAATTGTCGTTGCGTCAATTGATTATGCCGGCTCTTCAAAACTGTATTATCCAGACTGGACAAGTAAACAGGAAGCATCCCCGCCTCGTCTCGTCCGCCCAAATCGCTCGTCACATCTTGCTCCGTATCGCTGTTTTCTGGTGCGTAGGATTCCTACTAGGAACACGCAAGATCCGATCTCAAGCATTGGTACAGTACCGTAAGCAACCAGCAGTAACTGGAACGAAAACAATAGCAAATGCTCATTTCTGCCGGATAGGAAGGACAGACAATAAACATAGCTGGTTCATGAGACTAGTACTGGTTTGCAATCTGGAATGGTACCTCCTTTTACTCGAACTGAGTATTTTAAATGTTGCTTTTAAATTACTTCTACTCTTATTTACTCCAAATATAAATACAAGTTGCATCGGGTACGTTGCACAGACAACGGTCAGGAAGCTGTACGCTGCACCCATGTACAGTACAAGGCTGCTAAGTAGTTGCAGACACCCAGGTGCAGTATCCAAAGGAGAGAAACGGACACTTCTATCTAATGGTAATTTCAGGTTTCTCCTGCAAAAGCTCAAGTCGACGCCTTACGCAACTATCAGAGCCGGAATGGGTCTCAAATTCCATGTGCCATACGAAGATACGTGTTGGATCTGTTTTGCTTCAACACGCTTAATTTTAAATTATTAATTTGTTTAGGAACTTACAGGCTGTAAGTTACAGCACAGTACATGTACTATTCAACGAATCTTGCATGGAAAACAGAGCAAGAACCGCTTTGCCACAAGCTGAACTTGAAGGCAAATCAACAGCGCAGTGCCGCAAGAAACCGACTCCAAATCATCATGACGTGCTCGTTTTACGAGCCGCGTAATACTACATGTATCCTGTATTATCGTAATACATGTACTTCGAGAACTCTTGTATTGCGTTATTCACAACGCAACTTTAACCTGTAGTAGTATCTCTAAATTTATGCTTGAGGATTTCGGGCCAGTTCTTTATGGAATCATGATAGCGAATTCTACTGCGAGAATAGCAACCGATGTTCCGGATAGACGATCTTGACACGATCCGAAAGATAAAAGCATTTGTTAAATCTTCCCGACTCGGGAAAAGTTGACATGCGCATTTTATCTTCCGTTGGGAATCCTGACAGTTTGCACATCTCCATGGGTACGTCCGAAGTTCGGGGCCCGAACATACGAGAAGGTTTTAACCCTTAAAGACTACTACTTCAGAGTACAGAACAAGGTACTTGACGTATTTATATATGTCAATCCGCAGTGGTAAACTGATGGTTATCCTGTTATCTAGCCACGTGAGCCAACAGAGGTGTTGTAGGCACCATTTCAAACGAAGAATCCTCATGTCGACTTCTCGCTGCGAACGACAGTGCCAATGTGAGACTGGCAATCTCGATTCGCTAATTCTGCGAGCCGCTGCAGGACTTTTGAGGTGCCATATCGTGAAATACTTCGAAGTACGTCAAGAAGAAGACTTTATTAATGCGTCGCAACATGGGTCCATCCAGCTTTACGTTGTTGGTCTACGATGTAGGATAGCAGAGGATTTCAATAAGTTACCAATACGAAAAGTGGAGAACTTAAGATAGTTGACACAAATACAAAACGAATGAAAGGGAAAACTCCAGTATGAGCAACAAAATCCGCTATATTATAGTAGATAATAGATCATCCGTCCTCCAATAAGAAATAAGTCGAAGAGAGCCGTAGCAAGCACTGAACCTTTACGCCCCAACATCCGCCGCGTTGGTTAGCTCCAAGCGCATTTGCTCACTACCGAGACTTTCCTTCAAGTGATAAGCTTTCATCATGTCGAAAACTCCTTCGCGTGTGCCATGCACCACCCTTTGCGTTGCGCCCACTTCTCACACTTCTCGAACTTACAGCGGACGCCACCTCCGTGAGTACGACACAGATGCTTCAGATGGGCCTTCTTGTTGCATCCCTCCACCGCACAGAACTCGCCTCCACCATGAGATTTGCACAACCCCTTTGACTGAGCTGCACGTACGCAGCCTTCTCTCTTGCAGCGCGAGCCGCCGCCATGTGCGATGCAAAGTCCACGGCTCTGACTGTTCTTGGTGCATCCCTCAAACACACACTGGTGCGCGCCACCGTGCTTCTTGCACTTTTGGTGGGATCGAGCTCTGTTTTGACACCCTGGAAACTCGCACTGCCGGCTTCGAGGACGCTTTGCAACCTTTGAGCTGCCTGTCGGTGTCGCTGTAACAATACTTACTGATGTCGAAGATGTCCTGGTAACAGTCGGAACCACACCACCATGACTTGTCGGTCCAGAGGTTGGCAGCAGCAGAGATTGTCCACCGTGATATGATCCTAGCGGTGGCATTACAGCCCGCTTCGGTTCAATTGTCGGGTTCTTTGCCAAGCTCCGAAAAGGATTGGCACTTGGAGTTGAACCACTTGCCATGATACTTGTGCCAGACGTAGCTGTGAACGCATCATCGTAAGCTCCTCGAGATTTCTTGCCCAACCGTCCAGACATCTCATCCAATCCAGCCAAGCTACGGTCCCGCTTCACAAGATACTCTGCTGTGGATGGCGGGGCAAGCAACCTCTCCAACTGTGGCTCCCTACTCCCCGTCGATAAATTGCCACCAAGTCCAGAACCTATACCTGTCCTCCTGTCGGTTGTCACCAGATTATCCATCTTCATCATACTACTAGCAGTCGATGTGCCTAGAGGTGTCGTCGGCGATGGTCCACCAGTTTCTATGGTATCGTTCAGATATGAATCCAGATCCTGATTAAACTCCGAAAGCTGCGGATAATCCATTTTCAGCTCGTCGTCCGACGTCATGTACAGCGGAGGCTGAACCTGTTGATGTTGTCCCTGTGCCGCATCATTCTCCGTCTCGTATCCCATCATATTCCCCCCTCCCGGCGTGTTCCAAAGTGAATAAAGTGTCGAGTCGTAATCTGGCATGAAGGAGTCCACACCTGCAAACATCGACGCGCCATTTGGCGACGACATCCCAGAGCCAATTCCTGCTAAACTTGAGGTGGTCGTGACGTTGCTGGAGCTGTGGCTGTTCGTCATTGTGTTGGTGCTTTGGGCACTGGACATCGAGCTGTTGGATCTCGATACGCTTCGACTGTTGAAGCCCCAGCTGGTGTTGAAGTCTTGCGGCGGATGGTCCGTCTCAAAAGGCGGTGGAGACGGAAATCCAAGAGGTGCTAAAAAGCTGTTGCTGGTACTGTTGCTGTTGCTGTTGCTGGAACGGGGTCTTTTCCCTGGAGTGTTTGTAGACACTGGTGCACTGTCTGCGTACGTGGCACTCGAGTTAAACAGCAGCGAGTTGGCGGAACTGTTGCTGTTGCTTCGGTCCAAAAGGTGGTGGAAATACGGAGTTGTACTGGATGCGCTGTTGCTCGTGCTGCAAGGTGGCACGTTCTTCATCCTGTGTGGCAACTGGTGAGATATTCCTGTTGCCGTCGCCTGGTGTTGACCTGTTATTCGGTGCGGCAATTGCATGCGCAAAAGGGCGTCGCGGTCGTAGTTGCCCATTGAAGGGGCGTCCGCACTTGCCAGAGGCAACGAATCGCTACCCCCTCTCGCTTTACGCAAACTGTTGCCGCCAATTTTGCGGCTTGGGTTGAGGTTGCCACTGCCTCCACGAGGAATAAACTCTCCCTGCGATGGGTTGTTGCCCAACCAATTAGCGTCCGCTGCGCCCCACGGGGCGCCGCTGCTTCCGCTGGATGGCAATCCCAATGTCCACGGCTCGTCGGCGCCGCCTCCGGTCTGGCCGAAGAGCGCCTCGTTGGCCGCGATCTCGAGCGCCGTCTTGTCGTCTACCTGTTGCTGTCGCTGGTCCCTGTGGTGGAGTGCACTGCGCCTCGTATTGCTGCGCGCCCCTGTCGCTTTAAGTGAATCGATCTCCGAGGAGACCTCCGGTTTCCTTTGCTTCTTCTTGTTTAGTGGAGGCCAAATAGGGGGAAGAAGGAACAAATGAGAAAAAAAAAAAGCAAGCGGCTGGGCTGAAGTTCAAATTTGTATGACGTTTTGTATTGGTGTCGAGAGACGGTACGCACCTCAAGGTGTGAAGACACGCGATGCGAACGCCAGCACACGCGAGTACCGTTATCCTCATAGTTTACGCATAATTGACTCATGTAAGTTTTCAACTAATTTAAACGTAGAGTAAATTTACTTGCGCTTAACTATAAAATTAAACATAAATTAGTATATTATAATTGGAAGGGTATGTGATATTAAGATGTATATGTTCTTGTAGAATACGGTACTATCAAAAATCAAGATGTGACACCCTCATTTCGAGCAGCTCAGCTCGAATTGAGCTCCTTCACAGTGTAAATCACCTGCAGGCTGCAGTGAACTGCGGTTCCATCGTAGCAACGCTGACTGCGAAGAACACCCGAGAAACCCACGGTCAACAGAAACTGGACGGCCGCAATACGACCATGGGTGTGTTGAAGTGCTCGAGAATCGGCTGTGTTCATGCGCGCTTTGCCGGCTGCAAATTGCAGCAGAATTAGCTGTTCTGGAGAACTTTTCCGCCCTGCTTGGGGAGCGAGAATCAGAGGCGCACCGATGGAGAATGCAAAACCTATTTGTCCCGGTTTCCAGCAACATGTACATCGCAGTAACAGCATGTAGTCTACAGCTGGAAATGAGTGGCACACTTTTTTACCGTTTATCTACAAGGTCGGAATGTTCTACATATTTGGAGTTTGCATTGACGGTATGATACATGTACCGTGGTCAGCCATAAAGAGTTTTTGCAGTACTCGTTTTGCATCATATTCTTGTTGAAAAATTGTTTGAAATGCGCTACGTCTCAACAAACTCTTCTACTACTTACGTGTAAATGTAGTATCGAAGAGCACTACTCGTAGATGTAGTATTTGACATCAAGGCTTTGAAAATATGTGGAGGGAGGAATTGCTGTCAGCTTAAAGACCGCAGCAGCTCGACTACCGCCAGTGCGTCAGCGCCTCTAGGTGCTGCACGAGAGGGATGCCTTGTACCTGAAAGCGAGCCAGGTATTCCTCCTTCTTTGTGCGGTGTGCGATATTCCACCTGCGATCATCCCCGGAAAAAGACAATGAATTTCAACACCAACAAATCAAGAACCAAGCTGCACCAACCTCCGACGGACGCGGCGGAAGCGGACACGATGTTCCTTCAAAAGCTCCGACTGGGGGACGTCGCAGCGCGAGTTGATAATATCCTGCTGCAAAAAATATGACGCGAAGGTTTGTTATTACGAGAGAAGGACTTTGAGATTTTTCAAAGACGTACGGCCGGCTGGTTTGGTAATACTCTCTGTGGCTTCGTCTTGCCGTCGTTTCGATCACTGCTTTTTTGCGCAGCTCCACGAGACGAGAGGCTTTTTGCTTTTGTCTTTTTCTTGACAGTATGCATCACAATGCACAAATGTTAGCTCAATCCGCCACATATATAGAATATCGCCATTACGATGCACCTGTTTGTCGAGTGAAGTCGCTGTGCGATGGCTTCTGTAATGTACATTCACAATAAAAAAAACACTGCGTTGGTTCACCATACTCAACCCTCTACTCCCGAAGAAGACGCCGTACCTGTTCGATCGAGCCTTAACCTTCACTTTTGCCACTCTTTTCTCCACCTTTTCCATCTATAATTCGCACAACGGGGTGCAATGTACAAAACAAGTGAGTATGAGCTTTCCACCCGTCGTCAAACTGTAGCAATCCCTACGTGATCGAAGAAACCCGAAATATTGGACGGCGAGTCATTAGGTTTCTCCTCGATTGAAGAAGTCGACGCTGCGCGGCTGCTCAACATGATGAGCTCTTCCGCCACTCGGAACGTCTCTGCATCATGACGACGAGGCCTCGAGCCGCTGCTGTTGGTGTCCAACATGTTTGCTTGACTTTCACTGTGGAAGACAGCGGTAGCCCGCAGCGTGCGGTAATTGTGGGGTTCTATCCGGCTTCTAGAGCGTCTCAGTGCCCTTTAGAGGGCGTTGCGGTGCAGAGAACTGGAGCTTGAAGGGCTCCTTCGATGTCTTCGATTGACTCGATGCTCCGTCGAGTTTGAATTTGGGGAGGGAAAAACGTGACCCGACCCGAGAACAACGTGCCTCGCGATAGAGACATTTAACTTGGGATAGATATGCTGTCGATCTGCGAAACAATAGAAGGGCACTAAACCCGATTTGGCGGGTAAGTTTTGAACGGGTCTCAAAGTTACCCGCGTTTTTTGTCCCAACCCGCTGGGAAAACCCATCATAAACTACACAAATCACTCATTTGTGCGGACAGCGGAGTGATGGCTGCTCGTCTCCTGCTTGCGCGGGCTGCAGGACGCCCCCGTGCGCTCTCAAGTGGCGTCCAACTGTCTTTTGCGTCGGGGAATCGCTCTGGCATTGCACGGCTATCCGTTTCCTCTTTGGTTCCTCGCCGTGTGTCATTCAACTCGGCACATTTGGCTGGAATCCAGACTTGCTGGTTTAGCACCTCCCCATTGTCTACGGACAAGCAGGACAATGACCGACATCAATTGAACGTTCTGCAGCCCCAGGACGACGCTTTCGGTATTGAAAAGGACACGTGGGCCGAACGCCACGCTCCCGAATGGATGTTGCCGTATATCCAGATCTCCCGCATCAACCGCCCCGCCGGAACGTTCATGCTGCTGTGGCCTTGCTTCTGGAGCATCTCCATGGCTGCCCCTGCCGGCCAATTGCCCGATTTGAAGCTACTGGCACTTTTCGGTACTGGAGCTTTCATCATGAGAAGCGCCGGGTGCACCATTAACGATATGTGGGACAAGGACTTTGACAAGCAAGTGGAGCGCACTAACAAGAGACCGTTAGCTGCAGGGAAAATCACGTATCCGCAGGCGTGGGGCTTTCTTGCAGGTCAGCTATCTGCCGGTTTGGCAGTGCTGCTGCAACTTAACTGGTACAGTGTCGCCATGGGTGCATCCTCACTCGCACTTGTTGCCGCCTACCCGACGATGAAGAGGTTTACGTACTGGCCGCAAGCGTTCCTAGGATTGACTTTTAACTACGGAGCGCTGTTGGGCTGGGCTGCGGTGCATGGATCGTGCGAGTGGCCGGTGGTGCTGCCGTTGTACGCTGGAGGTGTTGCTTGGACGCTGGTGTATGATACGCTGTACGCTCACCAGGACAAGAAGGATGACATTAAGATCGGCGTGCGCTCTACAGCGCTGCTTTTCGGTGACAAGACGAAGCCAGTGCTGAATGTCTTCTCGGCGGCGGCAATTGCGGGTTTTGGAACTGCAGGATACATGGCTGGTCTGGACTGGCCGTTCTTCCTCGGACTGACAGGAGGAGCTGCACATTTAGCATGGCAAGTCAACACCGCCAAGCTTGACGACCCTGTTAATCTGCAAGCGAGGTTCGCTTCAAACAAGTGGTTCGGAGCGCTCATGTTTGCGTCAGTAGTGGCGGGGAATGTCGTGTAGGCACCGCATGGTGAAAACACAATAGAACGAACAAAACAGCGGCCATTTGTCAAAGTTATGATAACTCACAGGAGTTTGTCTTGGTATCTACTGCTGCAAGATAGAATAAAAAGGAAATGGAGGGAAAAACACTCGTCAATAGATTTTTGCACATGCACATGAACACTTTGCTGAGGTATTCGTCTTCAGATTCAGCTGCAAAAATGTTCTCTTGGCTACTTCAGCTTGGATACTGCCGTCTTTGCTTACACAGTATCCGAGAAAATACGTAGCGATGTGGATGGAGATGAACCAGGAGAAGTTGGCGGCAGGTGAGGCGCCATGACGCCAATGTCACTCGACGGTACTCCCACTGCCTTGGAGTGCGTCATGCACATGCCTTGACGCTGTGCCCATTTATCGCACCCGGGTAAGCAGCACTTGGTCCCTCCTCCGTGTTTGCGGCACAACCGCTTCAAATGAGCCTTCTTGTCACACCCATCAACGACACACGGACGTCCACCGCCGTGCATCTTACAGCGCCCCTGGCTCTGTGACGCTCGAGTGCAGCCGGTTTCTTGACAACGAGATCCTCCTCCGTGACGGATACACAGTCCACGGCTTTGGACACTCTTGGTACAGCCCGGACTGGAGCAGCGCTTGGATCCTCCGTGGCGTTTGCAGCGGTTGAACGCTCGAGCTTGGCTCTTACAACCTTCCACGCAACACAACTTGCGTTTATCCGGAGAAAGTTTTACCTCTTGGCAGGGCACAGTCTCGCGACGTTGCTGCCGAGGGGCTGGTTCAGTTCTCCCAAACGTTCTCTGTACATCTTGGATACCAATTTTTCGATCTCCTCTCGCTCCTGGTAAAAGAAAAAGAAAAGAGTTAGTATAACTGCGTTCCTACTACTTCTAGTATCTTCAGCGACAGAACGCACTCTCGTCTTCTGTAAAGTTGTTCATCCCAGGTTGCTTCAGAGGAATCAATGTCGGTCCTGGATATCGGTTCGTTGACTCCGTTGCGTACTCTGGGAACTGCGAACCGAATTGTGCGTCTAACTGCGCGTAGAGCTGTCGCTGCAGGTCTACCGAATTTGGTTGAGGCGGCTGAATATACGGCGGAAGAGTAGAAGGGTCCGAAAACGGCGGGTTCTGAGGCACACAAAATGGCTGGAACTCGGTCGTTTCCTCCAGCTGCGGCATACTCAGAGATCCCAGAGGTTGGAGCGTCACACCACTATTCCCATCACTACCAAACATACTCGGTAGCTCTACTCTTACTGACGAAATTGGTCGAATTGGTGGTGATATGTTGGCGTGGGCGTATCGTTCAGGCTGCAGCATTGAGTGGCACGGAAGTTCTTGCTGCTTTCCTTCGTCTTCATCGTCGTAATGCTGCCAGGCCTGCGATTGAGGCGGAAATGAAAACTGGTGTTGCGGGCGTGGGCCGGTCCACTCCATAGCTTCCCAGATTTCAACGTGCGTGGGGAACGCTGCGTTACAGTCAGCGAGGGGGACGAGAATTCTTCTCTTGGAGAACTACCATAAAATGCAGGTCACCTTTCCCATAAAATCGCTTGACCAGAAAAAGTGACTAGCAAACTGGTACATACTAAAGTATCGGGTTAGTCAAATTAAAAAGAAAAAAAAAAAAAGAGGAAAAAAAGGCAATGAACTCCTCTTCGTTGCATGTGCGAAACATCCTCTGATCTCTATAGGGGTGTGGCGAGGAGCAACCGGAGTTATCGACCACCAGTTACGAAGACTTGGCTGCTGGCTTGCTACTGGGCTTGGACTTGGGAATTGTAAACACAGACACTCCCAGCACGTTCTTAACCTCCCACACAACAGTGATGACGATGTGCACGTACGCAGCAAGGGAGAGGAAGAAAAACTCGCGCACGATAAGCTCCTCATTGATGGCTTCGTAGATGCCTTCCAGCATGCAGAAAGCGCAGTGGCCAGCAACGTAGAAGATTGGTACCAGTGTCTTGCGGAACGGATGGTACTCTTCTCCGCACAAGTGAGCCAGCATCAAGTGTAGCTATCAGTAGGAACAAGTAGGAATTAGCGTTAACCATTCGAAGGGAAAAAGGATTTACGCAGTTAAAACGTACCACCAACTTGCTGTTCAGTAGTCCAAGCATCCACAGGAACATCCGTGGGTGCGTTGAGAAAATGTCCGAGGGCGAGTATAAAGCCCACAGTCCAGCCAGCGTGTTGAGGATGAGGAACGGCAGGAGCCGTGTGAACGCCACAAGGACCGAGTCTTGGTTCAACCGCACAGCGTGTAGGGCATTCTGCACACTATAGAAACAAACAAAAAGTTAGAAATTACGCAATAGATCCACAAAAGCGATGGAGTAGCACACGTACTTGATCAGAAGCGTAAAGCACGAGCTAATCATCGTAACCATGACAAAGAGCGAGTTGTTCTGCACACCCTCGATGAGCTCTTCATTCCAAAAGTCAACACCAACCACCGCAGTAAACAACTTCAGTGCAATGCCAATGAGAATTCCTTCCGTCGGTCCGTTAATGATCGGAAGCTCCAACGACCCCGAGTAGTACCTGTTCACCAAGCAAACCTTGTCAGTTTCCTATAAAAAAACAAACAAAATATCTAAATTCCACGCACTCTTCCCACGTCGCGAAAATGAACACAAAGTGCCCACTAAGAACGAATCCCAGTGTCCTCCACGTCGTCCCCATTTGCAGAATACTCGCCATAGTCATTGTCCCCACCGACACATTCAACGCGTCGCACCCGTGATCAAACAGCAAACCCAAAGGTGACGACGATTTGGTGCGTCGCGCCTGCTTTCCGTCCAGATTGTCCAGTGTTTGGTACGCGAACAGCGCAGCGGCCGCAACCACCATAGCCCACCATGGGGCGTCCCCTTCCAAAAGTGGACACAGGAACACGAACAGCGTGTGCGAGCCTCCAACCAGCACCAATCCGATCAAAGTGATGAGGTTTGGAGCCAACCACAGTGGCAGCAACTCCACCAAGAAGTTATTCATAGGGGTTAACACGTGCTTGTAGATCAACGAGTTGTCCGCCCCGTGATACTCGTACGTGAGCAGCTTTTCGGAGCCCTCCTGCGATACATACTTTCCGAAATACGTGGACTTGCCGTCTCCAGTACTGCGGTGACGCACGCGCTGCTTAAGAGCATGCATTTGCGAGGCTTCGAGAGCTGTCGGGGGTTCGTACGTGGCCTTGGACATGAGCTTTGTTTTAGCGCCAGGGGTTGGGAAGACAGCACCGTCGGAAAAAGAAGCGAAGTGCGTTGTGTCCGGCAGACGCAGGGCTACAGGATGGTCGTTGAACGGGGCTCGAACGACCGCTAGGAGAGGAGAACGAGGTCGGTGAACCGAGGCGACAAGTGACCTAACAGCAGCAGCGACGTTATCCAAATGAGAGGGTGACTGTCTGGACCAGCATTTGACAAGCTTCTCAGAATAAATAAAGTAGCCAAAACTCAATTGTTACAATCCACTAATATACCTCAATCTGAAATCGAATACTCTTGTTTAAACACATGATATGTTGAGTTGGATAGACAGGTTTTGATGATGCCTCTGCCACTGCGACAGATACAGTACCACTCCACCTTATCTCCGATTCGATGTGTGCCACACCACTCCTTCTTTCCTCCGAAAATACATATTGGATCATCCTGCAACGTGCCCCCTAACGCACAAGTCGGTCTCCCTCCATGATTGCAACACGTAGCAGCACCAAGAAGCGCCGCTTTGTCGGCGAAGAAGACGCCGAAGATGCCAAGAGACGACGTCTCCGACTGCTGCAGTCCGCCTTCACACTGGAAGACCGAGTGGACGAATCCAACTGGATCACGGGCACGTTGATCGACTTGATGTTCTACGAGTTCGCCAATTTGTACCGCAACGTGCACTTCCTGCCCACAGCCTTCTACCATTTGCATCTAGAGACGGCAATGAAAGCCACGGGGTCTCCATGGCACCGCAGAGTCCGGAGTCATCGATCTAGGAGAGATTACCAGGTGCGGGACGTCCTCGGGCGGGTCGTGGACTACAACAGTGACAAGCCGTTGGTGTTCATCGTGAACGTCGGTCACATCCATTGGAACTTGTTCCGGGTACAATGGGAGCCTACGCCGAAGCTGCAGCTCTTTGAGCCAATGGGGAGATTGGTGTCGAGGTCGGGAATCTCGTACCGGTCGGTGCCTCGTGCTGTGATCGAGTGGCTGGATGTGTGCTATCCGAAGCAGAAAGGCTGGCTACAACGTACTGTGAGCGCCATCACCAACAAGCAGCAGGTTAGTGGCTTTGACTGTGGTGTAGCCTGCCTGCTGTATGCGGACAAGTGCGGACGAGGCCAGAGCGGCGAGGAGATCAACAACGAGATCGACCAGCAAGCCATCACATCCTTCCGGGAGAAGCTGCAGCTCCAGCTCCGAGCGCTCAGAAACGGATTTGGCAGCTAGCCTCGGTGGGAAACAGAAAGTAGCAGAAAATCCTTCGGTAGGATCTGTTGTCGTCTCTCATTCAACATACCTTCCATAATTAATATTTAGTCTCTAAAAGTTGATAGTGAAACGTCGCGAAAACGTCGGGATGGCTCTATGTGATCGAGAAGGGGAAGCGCGTCGTTCATTACGCGAATGAGCGCTCCTAACTCTTCGCCCTCATAGCTCAAAAGTTAGAATGGCGCTTGAGAGACAGCTTATGACTTTTCACGCAGCTTTCAAGTGGGTACTGATCTTCAGGACGAAACAATTGGAATCGCACCTCTCCCCAAAGGCGACGAAGAGGCAGACTTCAGTTTCAAAGTAGTTTCACAGCTTTATTTCCAGAGACTTTGGTGTTGGCTTCCGGCTTGTGGACTTGAGTATACGAGGCACAGCAGAATCGGGCCCATCGGGACAAGGGCAGCCTTTGCGGGGTCTCATTTTCGTTGATTGAGGCGAACCGTGCACCACTTGCTCTTTTTTTGGTTTCTTCGTTTTCCAAAAGCAGTTGAGAGGACGAGGGGGTGACGTGGTTGACCGGTTCGTTCACCAGTGGAGCCGTTGAGCAAGCGCCTTCCTCGCCCTACGTGCCATCTGGGCATTGAAGCTTTGGGCTCGTCGGTGGTTGGACGCCAGATCTAAATTGTCCGGCCAAGCCCAATCCCAAGGCGGTATTTTCGGCATGCTCTGCATCGAGAAAAATGCTTCACACTTCGTGATCAGCCCGTCAGTAGGCAGCGCAAAGGGGTTGGACCCCCTGGCCAGCTTGCGTGTCAACTCCGCGTGTGTCTCGAGCAGGAAGCGGCGCTTGAGCGGCAGTGGGAGCGGTCAGGTCGGCAATATGGGGCGAGAGTCCGTCATTGTGCCAGGGACGACGTCTCAGCCTCTTCATCACCAGTACGAGTCGCGTTTGTCCTGTCTTTCAGATGAAAATGGCTACAGCAAGACACTTCCCCACCGAACTATCAAGCGGTAGGCGGTTGTTTATTTATTTATTTTTCAGGTGTAGGAAACACTTCTAAACTCTCTTCTGCTGCTTTAGATCCAAGAACATTTACAGCGATCGGTTCATCCCGTCAAGGCTTACCACGAAGCTGGATACAGGCTTCGGGCTAACTGCAGATTCTCCTCGTCAATGCAGTAACCAAAACCGAGACAATGGGGCAAGTCGCCTTCAAGGTGCGGTGCCAACTTCGGCCCCCACAGGAGTTAGCGGACCTACGGATAATCCTAAAATCCAGGGAACACAAGCTGGAACGTCCTCGTACTCGATGATGCTGAAGCGAGAGCTCCTGGGACTGCACTCGCCCACGCGCTCGAATTTCGGTGGTAGTCAGTCTTCCGCTGCCTTGAGCGCTTCTAGTGTCGATAGTATGAGCTCAATGCTCGATCCACGAGCGACTTCGTGCGTCCGTACGTACAACGGCAGCACGGCGTGCATACGGCCGAGCAGCAGTTCATCCAGCAACATTCTTCGCTTCAAAGCTCCTCGACAGTCGCCGTATGGAGACGTGAAAACGTTCATCCCGTATTCAGGACTGGCAGACTCGACCCAGCGATTCCTTGGAGCTGGACACGATGGAGACAGTGGACGCCGACGAATCGCTCGCACACCGTTTAAAGTGTTGGATGCGCCTTCACTGCAGGATGATTTCTATCTGAATCTCGTGGATTGGTCGGCCACCAACGTCGTGGCTGTGGGGCTTAGCTCTTGCGTCTACCTCTGGAGTGCCTGTACCAGTAAAGTATCCATGCTGTGCGATCTCGGGCCAAATAATTCCGTCACGTCCGTCAGTTGGAGCCAGCGGGTACGTCTTCGGTCACTCTACCAGTGTAGGCAATTGGTTTTAAATTCTTAACATTTTTTTTCTTTCAGGGCACACACCTTTCGGTAGGGACGAACAGCGGCGAAGTACAGATCTGGGACGTCAGCGCCGGCAAAAAGATCCGCACGATGACGTACGAAGCATGTTGTTATCCGGAAACAACCCGTCCTTGTACTGATACTATCCTCGTTTCGTGAAAACAGCGGACACTTGGCTCGAGTGGGGACATTAGGGTGGAGCGGCCAGTCCTTAGCGTCGGGAAGTCGAGATCGCACCATTCTCATGCGTGATCTGCGGACGCAAGAGCCTTATCAGAGCAAATTGGCCGGTCACAAGCAGGAAGTTTGCGGGCTCAAATGGTCCTTCGACGGTCGACAGCTCGCGTCCGGAGGAAATGACAACAAACTGCTGATCTGGAACGTGCAGACCATGTCGTCAAGCTTACGCGGAGACGCGACGACGCCGTTAGCGCGTTTTAACGAGCACTCGGCGGCTGTGAAGGCCATCGCGTGGTCGCCGCACCAGCACGGGCTCTTGGCGTCTGGAGGCGGCACGGCGGACCGATGCATTCGCTTCTGGAACACGCAGTCGTTGACGGCCTTGCCGTTCGTGGACACGGGCTCGCAGGTGTGCAACCTCATGTGGTCGAAGAACGCCAATGAGGTCGTGAGCACGCACGGCTACTCTTTGAACCAGATCATCGTGTGGAAATATCCGACCATGACGAAGCTGGCCACACTAACGGGGCACACGTTCCGTGTGCTGTATCTGGCCATGTCTCCAGATGGACAAACGATCGTCACGGGGGCTGGAGACGAAACTCTGCGCTTCTGGAACGCCTTCCCCAGTACAAAAGCGCAGCGGGGCAGTCGTCTTGGAACGGATCTCATGCTTCCTTTGACTGTGGGCAGCGAAATCCGATAAGGAGGGACGGACAATATCTAACACTTTTTTCTTCTCTTTTTATCGGATGTTGGTTGCTCTCTAATTCCGCTTGCCTCGCCCGCGTCCGCGTCCTCCACGACCACCTCCGCGGCCACCTCCACGACCACCTCCACGACCACCTCCACGACCACCTCCACGACCACCTCCACGGCCTCCTTTCACACGACCAGCAGATTTGTATCGCTTCTCTCCTCCTTCTTCATCGTCATCTTCGTCTTCATCACGCCCGTAACGTCCACGTTTAATGCCTGTGCCGTTGGCCGCTTGCTCCTTCATCTCGATGGTGGCAATACGCTGCGCCTCATTCACACGCTCGGACATGACCAGCACAGTCTCCTCCTCGCACTGGTACGCGTCCAGTTTCGTGCCTAGAAGGTGCTCAATGCGCTGGTACAGCTCCACATCGTACTGCGTAACGAACGAGATGGCTACACCTGCGCGGCCAGCACGGGCCGTACGGCCAACGCGATGAATGTAGTCCTTGCCGTGCGTCGGGATGTCATAGTTGATAACCACATCAACACTCGGGATATCCAGACCACGCGACGCCACATCCGTACACACCAGCACGTTCCTAGCCTTGGCCTTGAACTTGTTCAGTGCGCCAAGACGACTCGGCTGGGGCATTTGACCATGGAGACAGATGGCCTGGAAGCCCAAATTCCGGAGCATGAGCGTCACCTTCTGCGTTCCGTTGCACGTACTGGCGAAGATCAGCACCGACTGGCCAGCCACTTCATTGAGCACGTAGGCCAAGTAGCAGTCCTTGAACTTGGCCGGGATGAACAGGTAGTGCTGCTTCAACGTCTCGGGCGTGGCGAACTTGTGCGTGATCTCCACCTTCACCGGGTCTTTGAGCGACGCACGCTGCAGTTTCCTCACCTTGGACGTCATCGTGGCACTGAACAGGTACGTGTTGCGCTCCGCCGGCATAAGCTGCACGATCTGGTTGATTTCCTCTTCAAAGTCCATACTGAGCATTCTGTCGGCTTCATCCAGCACCAAAAACTTCATCGTACGGAGACTGAAACCTTTCGTATTCTCCAAATGGTCCACCAATCGACCGGGCGTGGCGATCACCACGTGCGGCTTGCGGGCCAGTGCCACCTGTTGCTGCATCATGTCGATTCCACCCACTACACAGGCGCATTTCAAGCCAATCGACGCGCCTAACGCCTCGAACTGTTCGCCAATCTGATACGCCAATTCTCTCGTTGGAGCCAACACCAGAGCGTACAACCGCTGTGGGTTCTGCAGGAGGCTCTGTAGAATGGGGATCACGAAGGCTCCTGTCTTGCCCGAGCCTGTTTCGGCCAGACCGATGATGTCTTTGCCCTCCAGGCCGTGCGGAATGGCCTGCTGCTGGATCTTGCTGGGCGACGACCAGCCCACGGCCTCGATGGCCTCGCAGATGGCCGAGTCCACGCCGAGTTCCGCGAAGGACTTGGAGCCGCTGAAGCCCTCGCCGGCCTCGTTGTTGGCGTCGGCCGGGGCCTCGGAAGGAGCTTCTACCTTGGGCATTATTGACTCTACCGGTATGTACTTGGTGGACGTCAGCAACGGTTGAAAAGTGACTGGCAATTGGCTGGAGATGGAGAATACAGCGTTTTGATTGGCTAAGAAGGTTGTGTTACCAACGTAAGGTTGGTGTGGTATACACTAAGTTGTAAGTTGAAGTGAATTAGTGCTTTTTTTCTTCTTTAAATTTGATTGAGCTATTATAGAAATCTCTACGCGATGCCATGCTGCGGACAGTACACTGAGCGAT
This sequence comes from Phytophthora multivora, assembly GCA_001314345.1. Lineage (NCBI taxonomy): Eukaryota > Oomycota > Peronosporomycetes > Peronosporales > Peronosporaceae > Phytophthora > Phytophthora multivora. The sequence continues at coordinate 24,100 of LGSM01000028.1, read as the reverse complement.
GTAGCTGCTCATAGTGACCATGGTAGGCAGGAGGTCCGTGGGTTTTGTACACTCGATGCTTGGGTTCCGACGTCGAGACGGTATTGTGAGGTTTCGCCTCCGTTTCGGCGTTGAGCTGGTCAACATTTGGGTACGACTGCAAGATACATCCAGCAGGTTGCTCTTCTTCGTCGAAGGCTTCAGGGCACGCGGAGAAGTCGAACGCGTTAAAGCCGACGCGCATCTCGGTACCTGCTGACACGGGCCAGATACCGTCGTCGAATCCCGCTTGGTGCTGTCGTTGGTGCCACTTCGCAGAGACTTTGCGGGTTCGTCCGCCTTCCACGTCCAAACTCTCTGCGTTCCTATTGCCCCTTACCGTTGATTGATGTCCGCGATGGATACATCGATGGTGCGCACGGAACCTCTCGATCTCCGGTACTTCTTTGTTCAACTTGGTCTTATCGACAGTTACGGAAGGTAGCGAGATATGAGCCATTCGAGGAGAGAAGAAGAACACTTGAGTGCAGCAAGTAGATTTTGGAAATGGCAATTAACATCAAATGGTAGTGCAAGGTGGACGAATCTGATCCCATGATAACTCTGCCGACGCATGCCCCATGTGGCCGACTCGTATCGTTGATTGGCGTGCTGCAAGGCAACGTCAGCTAATCAGATCGCGCACAGGCAAAGTGTCAGCTTGAGTTTCTTGGTGCGTCTTGTGGTAATGGCTCCAGCTCACATTGACGAACGAAATTGGCTCATCGCTTCCACAGTGCAACGTCACGTTGTTACTTTCGAGTCGGTCGATTACAATTTATCTCCAATATCCTCAGTATTTCTGCCTTTCGAATCTCTCAACTTACCCAAGCATGTACGAATCGACAGGTGATTCTCTCTCATTTTCATGTGTAACCTTTTCCCAGGAAGTTGTCGCGAAGTCTTTTTTCACACGGTTGTTCAGTTCCTATTTGTCGAGCAAGTGCAAACAACCACTTGTGGAGTTGCACAATGAATAGTAAGGGCGCAGCGGAAGCATTCGCCACAGCGTTGGAAGAAACGGGAACGCATTTGCAGTGCAAGGACTTGCTGGAGCTGTATCCTCCCCTGCCTTCCTCTTCCGAAACCAAACCGATTGGATTGAAAAACTGCAAGTACTTCGACCTCTTTGATACTGACCCGGCTGAAGCGCGTGCAGCGATGGAGAAAAAGCGCAAAGAGGCTGAGCTGGAACATGGAGCAGCGTTTTTGTCGAAGATAAAACACTCCAGAAAGCACCACCCGCTCAAACAAAACCGTCGATTGGACCTCCGTCTTAAGCCAGAGGAGAAGGAAAGACTGGCCGCAACTGGGGCCATTGCCAGTGAGCGGTTCATGCATGGGAGCTTCGGGGCCATCTACTACAAGTTGTATTCGGAGGACTTACCGGTGTTTGTGACGTCGGATTCGATTCTGCATGCGTGGCATCGCAGTTACGACGCGTTTGTGGTGGATATGGAGGAAATGTGTTTGCGTCCAGCACTACGTACGATACTGGAGGCTAGTCTTTCTGAATGTGAAGAGATGAGTACGAACTTAACTGAGAACCAAAGTGAAAGGGTCCAAAAGGCTGTCAGTGACGTGGAAAAGTATCTGGCCATGGGCTTGAGCTTGCTACAAGGGAAACTGGAGGACGGGTATGAAAACCTGGAAGCTGAGAGATCCATAGTTTTAAACGAGCGATTGGCGAATGTGGAGTTGTTTTCGACTCCACGCATTGTTGATTTCTCGCTGTTTAAACCCCGCGGACACTACATCAAGTCGAAGTCACTCGAGAATTACTTTCGAGCCATGATGTGGCTCGGGATAGTGGACTTTTGTATGGGCGACCTCCATCAATTGCTCTGTGGTGTGATCTTGCTGCGCTGTCTTCGGGAATCTGAGACGTTAGACGACGTCCAGCAGTTTGACTCGCTGTTGTCGTCTCTGGCTGGTTCTGGGGCTGATTCACTGTCGATGAAAAAGTTTACGCAGTTTATTTCACCGGAGAGTATGGCTACGTTGACCAACCCGAGCGCTTTTGGCGATCAAGAAAGACAGGATTTGCTGCTGGAACTTCAGCAGCAGATTGTTGAAAGCTCTTCAGCCTCACAGATCCCTAGTGCTTTTGATTCGATGACCGAAGAGCAAGGAGACCAAAGTTTGGTCTGATTGGCGTTGCTTGGTCAGCGTTTTGTCTGGAGCGCGTTCGTTTTTTCCCGACTAGTTGACGGCCAAGTTGTGCACGACGGAGTGAAGCAACCGCGATACATTCCTAGTGTGGTGGATGTTGCTTTTACCCTGTTCGGGAACAACGAAGCAGCCCAAGAGCTTGTCGCTCGTATGAAAATGTCTCCAGATGCGGACGAGTTCGTGCTCCATCGCGACGGAATTCCCTTTTCCTCGAATCTTGTGGCGCTACGGAAGATTATGGATGAAGAATTCGCTAAGGAGTCTACTGCGACGACTGCCAGCGTAAGCACATTGTGGCTTTCGGCTCTCCGAGCTCTTTCCTCGCCATCCCCAAACAGATCGAGCACGTTTCACACCGGGACTTGGCAGCGTCGTCAAATGAACACACAAATCGCTTCGTTCACGCAGCTACGGCACGACACTGTGTTGTACGCAAAGCAGAGTGGTGGAATGCGACCAATGTGTGAGTTTCCGGACGGTATGGTTGACCCGTATCCGGAGTTTTGGCGACGAATGCGCGAGATGGCGCTAAGAATGAACGATATCGAGAAAGACGCACAGAATTTACGCGATTTTCGCAGCAGATCGAACTTTCATGTGTTCGCGTCAACGATGGAGACGCTAGAAGAGATCGCTGTACTACAAACGTCTGGAATGGAACTAAACGAAGAGCAAGTGACGTTTATGCAGTCGATAATCGAGAGAGAACTTGGAAGTGGGGCTCCGACGTACACAGGATGGTACCCGAGTCTATTTTACGGCTCCAGGGCGAAGTCGTGCGCGAGTGACGTGTTGGCGGTGGATGTCCACACTGATTATGCTGACCGTGGACGTGTGCTGCATCTGGGTGTCGGCGACCCGGTCATAGGGTTCTTTATCGTGAACAAGGTGATGTATGCCGGTCCGCTTTTCAGCAGCTACGAGTTCACAACGCCTCTAGGCCAACGCTTGACCGACGAAGAGTTTAAGGAGGAACTGCCGTGGATTGAAACTCCAGAGTGGGCTCTGCAGTCCTTCCTCTGTCGCGGTGAGTACGGAGAAAGCTCTGGTGAAGATGAGCATGAAAGCGAGTAGTGTAGTGAGCAATATTTGCGCTATTGGCCTATTGCGTAGTGGCAACGTTGGGAGATGATGAGAAGGATGCAAAGTGTAGTAACCGGCACGTAGTACGCAGCGCCACGGATTCATTTTGAAAACCAACGAATTTCAACGGAGCATACCTTCGAATTTGTTGTAAAACTCCACTATGAACACTTTTTTATTGAAAATAATCGAGGAGGGCTTTATGCTCTGCTTTCCAGCAGGCATATCCCTTCAACTCCTTACGCAACCTGGCAATTGGACTCGCTGGCAGCGAGAATATCGCGTACGGAGGCGATTGTGTACTCCACGTCGTCGGAAGTTACGTGCAAGTTGGTGACTGCGCGAATCTCTTCACCTCTCCAGTATCCGCCGAAGACAATGCCCTTCTCCTCCGCCACTCTCTTCACAAGTGCAGGGGTGTCCATCTTAAAGTCCGACGACACCTTGAAGAACAGCATGTTGGTATCCACACTGTCCACGTCGATCTCAATGCCTGGGATTGTGGAGAGACCGTGTGCAAGCGTCTTCGCATTCTCGTGGTCCTCCGCGAGGCGGTCGAACTGGTGCTCCAGTGCGTAAAGAGCACCGGCGGCTACAATGCCCGACTGGCGCAGGCCACCACCCAGCGATTTGCGTAGCCGGTTGGCGCGGTGGATGAATTCCTCAGAACCGGCGAGGATGGAGCCCATGGGGGCACCCAGTCCTTTGCTGAGGCAGAAGGAGACCGTGTCGGCGCCCTTCACCAGGTCTTCTAGAGCTACACCCGAGGCCACACTGGCATTCGCGAGACGTGCACCATCCACGTGGAGACTCAGATTGTGCTCCTTGCAGAACTTCTCCACGTCACGGATGTACGAGACGGGAAGCACTCGTCCACCGCAAGTGTTGTGTGTGTTTTCGATCTCCACTAGCGAAGTCCGCGGGTAGTGGATGTCGTCGGCGCGTACAGCACGAGCCATGTCACTGAGCTTGATCGTACCGTCGGGCTGGTTGGGCAGAGTGGCTAGACTGACACCCATGTACGCTGCAGTTCATGAAAAATAAAACAAAAAAATACCAGTCAGATTCCTTGTCTTAATGCTAAAAAAACGAATGCAAATGGAGACTCACCACTGGCGCCGGCGCCTTCGTACGTGAAGATGTGCGACTTGTTGCCGCAAATGACCTCGTCACCGCGCTGGCAGTGTGTGCCGATGGCGATCAAGTTAGACATTGTGCCCCTGAAGAGTCATGAGAGACGAGGCGGTTAGTTTTGGGGATGGACAAACTTCAGAAATGAAACCAAGCAGCATTACGTACGAGGGCACGAACATGGCGTCCTCCTTGCCGAGCATACTGGCGACCACCTTTTGGAGCTGCTTGACCGTGGGGTCCAGGCCGTAGACGTCGTCGCCCACCTTGGCGGCCGCCATGGCCTTGCGCATGCCTGGCGTCGGACACGTGATGGTGTCGGACATGAAGTTAATTGCGCGGCGCGGAGCAGTCATGGTCTTTGGTGTGGTCTGGAGTCGGCTGATGTGGAAATGGAGCGACTGAAATGCCGGCGCTTGGCGCTTGGACGGGTGGCTGCACGCCACGACTGCCAAATGCTCGCGCACGAGGATTTATGCACATTTGGCGGCGGAATTAGCATGCAGAGTTGCGCTGGTCGCAGCGACATGACGCCGAACAAGCACCAGCACGGCAAAAGACCAGCCGGAAAACAGCGTAGACAGTCGAAAACCCCGGTAAAAGCGGCTTTACAGGTTTGAATTCGTGAATTCGCATACAGGCGGCAAGAGAGATGGCACTTTTGGTTTTTTTGTCATCTCATTTTTACACATTCAGCCTTTGGCCCATCCTTACTCTTGCCTTTATGAAAGCTTACGCAAGGCTGACGATTTCGGTGACATACAAAAGCCAAGACAGAATGTTCGTGTGGTGGACTACGTCGTGATCGATAGCCGGAACAGGGAGAACGTTCACGTGGTGCTGCTTGGGTCAAAGGAAACACTTGTGGCTCTCGAGTGAGATACTTTTACACTTACTGAAGCACTCGCTGCACTTGGCGCGTCGCAGGGAGGCAGGCCACATCCAATCACGTCCCAAGGCCCCAGTCCGTCACTTTGCGTCACAGTTTAGTCGCTGCGGTCTCAGCTCAGCAGCGAACGGATCGACAACACGGCGTAGTTGACGTCCTCTCTGGATACGTGCAAGTTGGTCACAACACGCACGCGGTTCCCATCGGCGTAAGCTCCGACCAGCACGCCCTTTTCGGTTTCCAGCTTCTGCACAAGTGTCGGAGCGTCCAGTTTGGCGTCGGGTGTCAGAGTGAAGAAGACGATGTTGGTGTCGACGGTGTCCGGGTCGATCTCGACGTCTGGGATGCTGGAGATGCCGTGCGCCAGCGCCTGCGCGTTCTTGTGGTCTTCCACGAGGCGGTCGAACTGGTTCTCGAGCGCGTACAGCCCTGCAGAGGCGACGATACCGGCTTGGCGCATGCCGCCACCGAGAGACTTTTGCAGTCGTTTAGCGTGATGGATGAATTCTTCTGGTCCGGCGAGGATGGAGCCGACCGGCGCCCCCAAACCTTTGCTTAGACAGAGCGAGACAGAGTCGGCACCACGCACCAGCTCGTCCATGGGGATCCCAGATGCCACGCTGGCATTGGCCAGACGAGCGCCGTCGACGTGGAGGCGGAGGTTGCGCTCGTGGCAGAACTGCTCGACCTCGCGGATGTACGATAACGGTAAGACCCGGCCACCACACGAGTTCTGCGTGTTCTCGATCTCGACGAGCCTCGTGCGTGGGTAGTGCGGGTCATCGTCGCGAATGGCGTTGTGGATGTCCTTGATGTCGAGTGTTCCGTCCGGCTGGTTGGGCACCGTGTGCAGACTCACCCCCATGTACGCTGCAGATTTCACAAGACAAAGAGAGAAAACTCAGTACAACTTCCTAGTTACAGGCGAATATCTGCTGGATCTACTCACCGCTGGCACCGCCACCTTCGTAGACGAAAATGTGGGATTTATCTCCGCAAATGACTTCATCTCCTCGGCGGCAGTGCGTGCCGATAGCGATGAGGTTCGACATCGTGCCACTACGTAGACATACACGACGTTAAAGCCAAAAACCACTTGTGCACTGCTGAAAAACCGGGCCGTACGAAGGCACGTAGAGCGCTGCGGCCTTGCCAAGACGTTCGGCCGCCACCTTCTCGAGCAGATTCACGGACGGGTCAGCGCCGAAGACGGCGTCTCCCACTTTCGCAGTCGCGATCACCTGGCGCATGGCGGCGCTAGGGCACGTGACTGTATCGGACAGGAAGTTCACGACAGCTCGGGGCGCCTTGGTCATACTTGCGTTCTGCTCTGGTTGACTTGACTCCGCTTGACTTGATTTGGTTATGGCTAGGAAGATCTGCTGCACCTCACGTTCGAGTGTACACAGGGTAAACACTCCTGAGTCAGGGCATGACACTACAACTGACACTACATGTACGTAGTTCGCTTACGTCTCAAAGTACTGCCATTAGATTGCATGTATCCCCCCTGCAGCGCTTGGTTCTCTTAAAACAAATATTTTTCAGTAAGGGTTAATATAACTTCGAGATAACACCAGCAACATCATCGGGGTTATTTTTTTCTAACTTCAAAAAGATCAATGGCGTGTATTCCATACTGGTAGTATTGTGGCCGGAGCTCATTGTCAGATTGGTTACTCGGTACCCCATTGATTTAATCCGTTGAAAAATGCGAGAAATCAAAAACAGAAACCTCAAACGATGGAAGTCATTGTCTTTGTTTTTGTTGACACGGGTTTGATGATTCACTCGTCATTTTGGCGGATTCAGCAGCCCAAAACCTGCTTACTTCTTCTTTAGCGAAGCGAGGTACATCCCCAGCGATTTTTGAACCTTGTCCGTCTGTGCAAAGTCCGTGAAGGCTTCTAAGTCCTTCTCACGAATGGCGATCAGCCGGTCGGCGGTCTCTTGGCGCATAAGTAGCTTAGTCTTCACACGTGCCATATCTAAGCACCACAAACGAGAGTCAAATTAGCCCTCCATCAATCTCCAAACGCAGTGTATCGTACCCGGAATGGCTAGCCACTTGCCAATTGCAGCCTCAGCACGCGGGAAAACTTCTTCGAGACTGACGGCCTCGTCGACCAATCCGATCGCTTTCGCCTTGGTGGCATCCACTTGCAGTCCGAGGCCCAACATCTTCTCAGCTTCACGATGGCCGATAGTGTTGACAAAAGTATCACGGAACCACGTGGGCGCAACAATGCCCAGTTGAGTCTCATTGAGGCCGATCATCGGTTTCCCGCTCGTCATGATGCGGTAGTCACAGCACATGGCCAGCAAGCAGCCCCCCGCCGGACTGTGGCCCTCAATCGCAGCCACAGCAGCCAGACGAGTCGTATACAGACGCAGGTACAGGTCTTGGAGGGACGTCCAGAACTTGGTGATTTTGGCAGGCTGGCAATAGTTGGTCATAGTAGTATAGTTTTAAGCTGTGATGTCAAGGAGACGTATCTGATTACTGGCAATGATTACCTGTGGTTGATACATTTCCATGATGTCCAGGCCAGCGGAGAAGACTTTCTGGTTCGAAGACGCCAGGATGAAGCCGCTATATCCAGTAAAAATACAACCACGACTGTCAAAATTGATGGTGCACAGATCAATAGAGGGTCAATAATGTACCGGACGCTCTTGTCGTCCTCGAGCTTCTTGATCGTCGCGTCCAGCTCTTGAATCAACTACAGCAGCAAACAGCAAGTCATTAAACTATGACGGACTGCTAAACTCTACTCTGGAGCGAGACGCACCGCCGTGTTGAGAGAGTTGACGGGCGGGCGGTTCAAGCGCACAACCGCGTACTTGTCCTTCTTCTCCACCAGCACCAGCGGTTCACCCGACGAGGAGAAGGCGCGCGATGCTAGCGCTCCTAGACGTGGCGCTCGTAGAACAGGCTTCATGGCAACAGGCAGCATGGGCGTCGTTGCGTTGGAGGGGGCTTCTGGTAATGCACTACTGCGGTCGGATCTTGCGATGTCGACGTGAAGACGTGAAAAGCAGCTTCAATGCGAACTTAAGGAATTCGTACCTAAACGCGATACTATATGATGTCAAACTGATATGATAGCTTTGTAGACGTAAATTTATGAGCTGGAGATATCATATGGTGCATATGAAAAACAATTGGCATACTGCTAACTGTGTACAATATATACAGTAAGTACTCGTATAAATACGATTCCATTAAGTATTATAGGCCTCGTCATCTGGGCGCGTCACGCACCACAAGATTTTGTTTGAGCAATTATCACCGCATGGACGAGAGGAGCCGCCCATCATAACCGAATTTTCCTGCGCAACGTCCTCCATCGATCGACAGCAATGACGACGCCCAACGGCAAGACGGTCGGTATCTGCGGCGCCACGGGCGCTGTGGGCATCGAGATCATCTCGGTGCTGGCCGCGCACAAGTTCCCCGTCAGCCAGCTCGTGCTCTTCGCGTCCTCGCGCTCCGCCGGCAAAAAGGTGGACACGCCCTTCGGCCAGGTGACCATCTCGCTCTTCTCGGTGGAGAAGGCGGCCAAGCTGGACTACGTGTTCCTTGCCGTGTCGGGCGACTTCTCGCTGCAATACGCCAAGGAACTGGCTGCCGTGCCCAATGGCCCCGTGGTCATTGACAACTCGTCGGCCTTCCGTCGCGACCCGGAGACCCCACTCGTGATCCCGGAAATCAACGGCCACGTGCTGCTGACGAAGGACGGACAGCCGCAGCCCAAGCTCATCGCCAACCCCAACTGTACCACTGCCATCGCAGCCATGGCGCTCTGGCCGCTGCACTGCGAGTTCGGCATTAAGAAGCTCATTGTGTCGACGTACCAGGCTGCCAGTGGCGCCGGTGCCGCCGGCATGGAGGAGCTGGCGGACGGCGCGAAGGCCTTCCTGGCTGACGAGCCTGTTTCCAACAAGGTCTTCTCCTACCCGCTTCCGTTCAACCTTATCCCGCATATTGACAAGTTCCAGGAGAACGGCTACACCAAGGAGGAGATGAAGGTCACGTGGGAGACGCGCAAGATCTTCGACGAGCCGAACCTTGCTGTGAGCTGCACGGCTGCCCGTATCCCCATCATGCGCGCTCATTCGGAGGCCCTCTCCATCGAGACGGTCAAGCCCGTGAATATTGCCCGTGCTCGCGAGATTCTAGCTAAGGCCGACGGCGTGGACCTCGTCGATGAACCGGAAAAGTTGCTGTACCCGATGCCCAAGAACGCCACCAAGAAGTTCAACATCGAAGCCGGCCGGCTGCGCAAGAGTTTGGTCTTCGGTGAGCACGGCCTGGAGCTGTTCGTGTCTGGCGACCAGCTCCTGCGCGGTGCGGCGCTCAACGCCGTGCTGATCGCCGAGTTCCTCGAGAACCCGCGTGCGATCCCGCAGTTCACCAAGAAGCCCACTACGTGCACGCTCTCGAAGGACCAGCAGCAGGTCGTTCTGGGTCTGGCAGCTGGCGTCGCTGTGGGCGTGGCCTCCGTGCTAGCCTACGGCCTCGTCAAGAAGAACTAAAACCGATTGAAGACACCTCTTAGCATGCTCTAGCGCTATGTTGTACCTATGTAGTGCGCACTTTCTTCTGTATTCATAGCTTACTCAGTTGTACTTGTTGTTGTTGCTGGACGCTTTCACTAGAGCTGTACTGCTAGGACTGCAAGACGCTCCAGCGACGCCTAGACAATTGCTTTCGGACCGAAACTTCGAGTGTGTCGATGTGAACTGCATGCTGCGGAGCTGGTGCACGGCTGCGCCATGTTTCAACTGTCTCGTCGACTCACTTGGTCCGCTGCTGAGATCGCCTCGTCTTCCTTCGCTTGAAGACGGACTTGAGCGACGTGAGCTTGGAGCGATGCGTTTTCTGTCGTGTAAATCGTCAGCTTGGTGGGATTAACCACTGTTTTGCTGCTCGTACCTGTATTTGTGGGCAAGGTGGGACTGCATCATGCGCCGCTGGTTCGAGTCGACGTCTTTCTTGTCCAGCAGTGCTGCAAGGAAGAAAAAAAAATGAGAACAACGTTCGGGTCTCTTTTCAGAAACAACCGACCTAAACGTGCAGAGGAGAAGGTGATCGCCTTTTCGCGATATTTCGCTGTTGCGGTGACTTCATTGCCTCGTAGATCCAGCTCCACCAGCGACGTCACACCACCAACCAATGCAAATACCTCTTCCAAGTCGCTGATGAGGTTTTTGGAGAGATCGAGCTGCTCCAAGCAGCGCAGCAAGAGAAGAGCTTTTGTAGTGGCCACGCGACAATTGGAGAGGTCCAACACTCGCAGAGAGCTCTGCACAGTCATCACAGAGAGACAAAACAGCACACACAACATGTCAGCAAACTAAACAGAACAAACAGGAATACTGTCGTATCACCACAAGCTTACAGCCAATGCTCGCATCGAGCTCTCTTCAAACGAGAAGTGTGCATCAATTGGGACGTGCTGGTTCGCCAAGTACAGTTCCTTCAGTCGATGGCACCCAGCTAACCCTTCCAACCTTGCGATGCAATTTTTCTCGAGATATAACTTCTCCAACAGCGTCAGCGCCTCGAGGTTCTCGATTCTTTGCAGACAATTGCCTTGAAGGTGTAGGTGGGTGAGCTGCGGGACGGCATCAAGGTTCTCGATTCTTTCCACCTCGTTGTCGTAGAGATAGAGCACCTTCAGGTTGGGGCAATGGTGCAGATTCTGGATCTTGCGGATGGCTCCGCTGTCACTCCCGCCTTTCTCTAGGGTTTTACTAGCGTCTCCAGTTAACGCGAGGTGGGTGATTCGCTTGAGGTAGTGCGAAAGGTGCTCGTTTTTGCCTACACTTAGCTTGGTGGCGTTGAGGAGGACCTCAACGGTGATTTCCCGGCCACCAGCTCGCGTCGAGCCTCGCTGCGCCTCGATATCGTGCTGGTTGCTGTCGTCGCCCAGGCTCTGCATGGTGCCACTTCAACGCGAGCTTTGAACCGGAACACTTCAACTTGAAATGGAACACGATCGCTGTGATCGCTCGCGCGGTTGAAAGCAGTCGCAAACCCCATGAACAGAGACTATTGATAGACAGACAAGCTGCAGGTAGTTTCATGCGTCTCGCATACATCATGTAGTCTACATGTAGTATGGAGGGAGAGGCCAGGAACACCCACGGAATAAGTGTACAATTGTAAAACTGATGTAAAACGGAGGTCTTTTTTGCCAATCAGAATTGTCTGATTTTTGATCCATGTGGATTGGCCGAAATACCGCCAAAGACGTTATGTGGTAGCAGCTAGGACGACACACGATACATACAAACTTGAGCTATAAATGTCGCAGTGACCGCTTGTGACACCATTTGCACCATTCTCGCCACCGTCGGGGGGCTCTGCCACCTACCCAATTGAATGGCGCGCAGGCTCTAGCGACCCCCCATTTGCCTTTAAGAGCAAGAAGCCCCAAGAAGAAGAAAAAAGGAGCAACAAATATGGCGGACGGAGGTGCGTTGTCCTACCGAATCCAACACCGGTATCCACGGGCCGCCACTACGCATGTACGACCCACTTCTGTGGCTGTCTTCTCATGGCGTAGTCGCGGCTCGGCCGGCGTTCTTCTTCTTGCTATGTCCGTTTTAAAACCCTCACTGACGTGGCGTGTATCCCTCTCTTATTTGTTATTTTATCGATTTACAGGAAGACCTGCATACGTACCGCCTCATATGCGTGGAGGCGGTGGTGACCGTGGCGAAGACGATCGCCGCGGAGGCTTTGAAGAACGCCGTGGCGGTGGCGGCGGCTACGGCGGCTATGACCGTCGCGGCGACTCGCGTGAACGCGGCTACGGCTCCCGCGGCGGCTCCCGTGAGCGTGGCGATGGACCGCCCCGCGCCACGAACTCGCGCTGGTCCGGATTTGAGTCGGACCGCCGTGACGACCGCCGTGGAGGCTACGGCGACGACCGTCGCGGTGGTGGCGGTGGCGGCTACAGCCGTGGCGGCGCCCCGCGCGTCAACGAGATGGGCTACCACGGTGACATGCGCGCCAACGAGCGCCTGGAGCGTGAGCTGTTCGGCGACGCCAAGTCGTCCGGTATTAACTTCGACAAGTACGATGATATTCCGGTGGAGACCAGTGGTGAGAACGTGCCCGACCCAGTCACGGAGTTCGCGGAGGAACAGCTTGGCCCTGAGGTGATCCGTAACTTGGAGCTGTGCAAGTACAGCAAGCCTACTCCCGTTCAGAAGTACTCGATCCCGATCGGTCTGGCCGGTCGTGATATGATGGCCTGTGCCCAGACGGGTTCCGGTAAGACTGGCGGATTCCTGTTCCCCACGCTCGCTGCCATGCTGCGTGTGGGTGGTACGCCCCCGCCTGATGTCGGCCACGGCCGCTCCCGCAAGATTTTCCCGGCGGCTCTGATCTTGTCGCCCACGCGTGAGCTGGCGTCGCAGATCCACGATGAAGCCAAGAAGTTCTGCTACTGCACTGGTATCGCCCCAGTGGTCATTTACGGTGGTGCTGAGGTCGGTCGCCAGCTGCGTGAGCTGGAGCGCGGTTGCGACCTGCTCGTTGCCACTCCCGGTCGCCTTGTCGACCTGATGGAGCGTGGCCGCATCTCGCTGTCTTGCATCCGCTTCCTGATTCTGGACGAAGCTGATCGCATGCTGGATATGGGTTTCGAGCCCCAGATTCGCCGCATTGTTGAGCAGGAGGACATGCCGCGTGAGCGTCAGACGTTCATGTTTAGTGCTACGTTCCCGCGCGAGATCCAGCGACTTGCGTCTGACTTCCTTCGCGACTACATTTTCCTGACGGTCGGCCGTGTGGGTTCGGCCTCGAAGGATGTGAAGCAGACGGTCGAGTACATCGAGCAGTACGACAAGGAGGACTACCTTGTGCGTTTCCTGAACCAGGTGCAGGACGGTCTGATTCTGGTCTTCGTCGAGACCAAGCGTGGCGCTGATTTCCTGGAGGACATGCTGTGCCGCGAAGGTTTCCCTGCCACGTCGATCCACGGTGACCGCTCGCAGCGTGAGCGTGAGCAGGCTCTTGCTAGCTTCAAGTCGGGACGTACGCCCGTGCTGGTGGCTACTGATGTGGCTGCTCGTGGTCTTGATATCGACGGTGTGACCCAGGTTATCAACTTCGACCTGCCCAACAACATTGATGACTACGTCCACCGTATCGGTCGTACTGGTCGTGTGGGTAACATTGGTTACGCTCTCTCGATGATGAACGACAAGAACCGCAACATCGCCCGTGAAATGTACGAGCTGATGGCGGAGAATGGCCAGGAGGTTCCGGCCTTCCTGGATCAGATGGCCACCAGCGGCTTCCGAGGAGGAGGCCGCAGCGGTGGTCGCGGCGGTCGTGGTGGCCGTGGCAGCTCTCGCTTCGGTGCTAGGGATTTCCGAAACGAAGAGCGTGGCGGTGGCGGCGGTGGCCGTGGTGGGAGCGGTGGCTACGGTGGTGGCGGCTATGGCGGCGGCGGTGGCTACGGCGGTGGCTACGGTGGCGGTGGCGGCGGCTACAGCGGCGGTAGCCGCAGCGGTGGCTCCCGTGGCGGAGGCTTTAGCGACGACAACAGCGCCTGGTAAATTACAGGCGGCACGAAGATGGCAAGCAGTTGTCCGCCATTAGAAGACTTGGAGCAAAGAGCGAGCGTGTCGTGACGTCGGCCCTAGTGTCTTTTGCAGACGGACAGGACCCGTGGAGTTCCTCTATTTTTCGTAGCGCGGAGAGTCGGGAGAAAGCTTCCTTCGATGTACAAGTAACGTCAGGTGCCCTCACAAGCCTTGCCCGCCGCTGCCCCTTGTCTGTGGGCGCTGCGAGCCGGGATATTTGGATACTTGGTGACCATTTTGCTAGCGTGTATTATAAGGCAGCGTTCTTCTTAGAAAATATACCATCTTACCTCAGTGAACACAACAACAACGGTGCTTGCCTTCTTCTGTACCTCACTCGCACCACGAGATCAGTGCCGGTGCGCTGGAATAGCATGAATTAAAGTTTCATCGATGGCGACACGCGAGTCCATGCAATGCAATTCCAGACTTTAGCGAAGTCCCTAGCACTTGTCAAATTTGCTGCTTCACATGCTTGGCAGCGTAAGGACCAGCGATCAGGATCTCCCCGAGTAGATCCAAATCATTCTCCACTGACTTCTTGGCAATCCTTTGGTGGTCACTTTAGCCATTACTAGTACTGTTCGGCTGCCTCCCCATGGCAGACGACGTATCCACTGCGCCGATGTTTATGTGAGCTTCATCGACGTTAATGCCCGCAGGAACATCTTCCTCAAAGCTTTGCCAGCTTCCTCTTCCTTTCATTTTCAGGTGAGGTATAGTGTCTTCATTTAGATTCTTCAGGAAACTAACGACTACTAATCGATTTCTCTTCGCTATCCTTGCCGCTGCTCCTGTGTGTGTCCTTGATGATATGTTGTTTCCACTACTTCTCTGCCTGTGGGTTTGCTCCTTTAGCGTGCGGAGCCCACACTGGTCTTGGATCTTGCATTAGCGTTAGCACCAGTTCAGTTACGATTCGCACAGATAGATACAACGTAACTAGTGAAACAACAGTCCACTAACTAGTTAATCAACTTCTTCTTCTTCTCCTCAATCTCGGAATACATGCATCCCTGTTACAGTGCCTGCAGAATCTTGTCAATCCGATTAAGTTAATCGATCTGCTGTTGACGGGACGACTCATAATCGTACGATTCACCTTTCTGTGCTGAACATGCACTGAAGTACTTCCAAGTATTTGGCTTCGCATCGCACACTGCACAGTGTATTGCACACAGACTCATGAAATGACGAACAATATTTCCGATAAAGCAAAACTTGCCACCTAAGAACATACTTGTGCATTTATCAATTTGATATTCACTACTCAAGAGTCTTGAAGACACCAGGAAAAACTATGCGTCTGTACTATATTGCACTGGTGATTGCAGTCTTCCTTCTTGAGACCATGCCGACCTCTGCACAGACCCAGACTTCAGAACCCCACGCCGCAGAATTGCTCCGCAGGTTGACCCCAGAGGGAAATGGTGCTCCAGCCAAACGTTTCTTACGCACAGATGACGACGAAGATCGAGCTACCACCATCACGGTACCGGTCAAAGTGAAGAAGTTGGGTGCCAAACTGGGGAGACTGGCGAAGTACAACGCGTTGATCTTCTCGAAGAAAAGCCGGCTTGGGTTCTGGAGCACTACCCTGAACTCTACAAGGGATACCTTCACTTCTACGCCAAGAGAATGATCTACTAGGACCAGGACTGACAGAAACCTCTTTATTAATCTTCGACATCCCGGCGTTAGCTGTCTTCGTGATGTGCGTGCTACCACAACAAAATAATAGCAAGAAAAACACCCTTCCTTTTCAGTTTGTACTTCTTCCGCTTCCAGTTATTCGACGTAAATCAACAAAATCTCGAGCGTCCCATTACAGAGGTTTGTCATGAGTATCCAGACCACTTGCTATTTGCAAGCGAACATGTCCTTGAACACACTCGTGTAAACGCTGATGCCGTGCAGGAACGTATCCTTGGAAAGGCTTTCGTTGTGCTCATGCAACAGAATCTCGGTTCGCTTCATAGGCGAGAACCCAATGGCAGGCACGCCAACCTTGCGAAGAAAACGACTGTCCGTAGCTGCCGGGAAAATTGCTGTCTCCAACTTTTCTCCTATGCGAGCACACGTCTTCTGGAAAAGCTGCCACCAAATGTTATCAGCATCGAGAGAAGTGACGTAGTGTTCGTGTAGCGGATCTGTCCACGAGGCAAACTCCCAGGAAACTCCCTCTGCAGCGCACCATTCGTCCAATTTTGCCGTCATCACCTTCATATCCATTTCAGGTGACACGCGAATGTCAAAGCCAGCAATCGCTTCTGTTGGGATCACATTCAGAGCGTGCGTCTTGCCGCCATCCTGGGAAACCCCGCTCTGAAGTGCTGTGATGTTAACCGTAGTCACATCACCAAGTTGTTTCTTCTTCATATCACCGTGCTTGCACCCGTCATCAGCGCCAAGGGCTTTTTCCTGCGCATCACGGAAAGCCAACGCCTTGTTGCAAATGTCGATGATCTTCATCGTAGCAGTGTTCTTGATGAAGCGACTCCCATGACCCGTTGGACCCTCAGCTTTGACGTACACCCACCACGGAGATCGTTCCCCATAGAAGACCGTGAAAGCGTCTGTCGGGTTAGCCAGCCCTTCATCGAATGCGAATGCAACTGGCATGATAGACTTAAACTGCTCACTTTCCAGGAATGCCCCCATTCCAGCGGCACCCCCAATTTCCTCGTCGGGTACAAACAGTAGGTAAATGTTGCGCTTGGGCTTAAAACCCGTCAATTTAAGGGAGTGCACAGACTCCACGTACTGAATGCACACGCTCTTCATATCCTGAGTACCTCGGCCGTAAATGCGGCCGTCATCCAGAACTTTTGCCTGGGCATGAAAAAAAAATAAATGTTTAAATCGTCACGAAGATGGACTTTTGCCATGAGGACACCAACAAGCTCACAACAAAAGGGTCGAACTCCCAGCACTCAGCCATTGCTGGCACCACATCATAGTGTGAATTCAAAATGATGCCCGGAAGCGCCGGGTCTTCTCCCTGCCACGTCGCCTGTGACACAAATATCAGCGCACTAGAAATTATGTAGCACGAACCGACTGCAATGAAGTACACACCAGAACAACGGGTTTGTTCTCAACCGGTGAGAAAACCTGCACCTGAAGACCAACTATTCCACAATAATATACGCCATTATCAACAATTTCCACATCCCTATTTAAAAAAAATTGAATAAAAATACCTTCATCCAGGTATCCACGGAGCCATTCCGCACACTTCCACAATATAAAAATCAATTAGTCCCTCACAGAGTGCTCTTTACAGTGCCTATCGCCTCCGCTACCTCGTTGTAGCTGCCGTTCGGCCCTTCGGCGCTCACTGTGCGCAGACGCAGGAGCTCCAGGAACCTCTCGACGGGGTCCTTTCGTGCCATGATGGAAGTCCAATCACGAACTTCAATTAGGGGATTTATTTCTCTAAGCGAACATATCAAGTCTCTATACAAGAACAGTTTATCTTTTGACCAATGGAAGGTACTCGTCAAGCCATTCGTCAGGGCCGACTCCTGGCCGATGCAGGGCTCGATGAGCACGCGATGGAGACGTGGAAGGAGGCTCTGAGTGACGCTTACTCTGTACAGGACTATGCAGGAATGTTTGTTTTGTCCGGGAACATCGGCGAGGTCTGTATAAGGATTGTAACGCGGTCGAAGGTGTCCAGTCCAAAGGCTTCAGGCCTGCTGCAGGAGGCAAAAGAGCACTTGGACTACGCGTTGCAGGTCGTGGAGCAGTGCAATCTGCGGGAAGTGCTTGGAGGCTACAAGGCGGTGTATCAGGGAGTGAGGCGGGTGGAGATTTTGAGGAGGAAGGCGGAGAAGCTAGCGGGCAAGTTGGGGAAGGAGGAAGCGAAGGCGGCAGTGACGTGCACGACGTGCGGGAGAGTTGGGAAGGAGGTTGTGCTGGACGAGAACGACGGATGTTACTACTGCACTGAGTGCTATGACGAATACTACGCTGCAGCTGTGAAGAAAGAAGAAAACAGTACTGTGAATGCAGGAGTTTTTGCCAGTGCTGAAGAGAATGCTGATAGTGATGACGAAGCTGTGGATGAATTCGAAGCATCTGATCCTGGTCAAGATAACAGTAGTGCTGTTGACGCTGTAGTTGGTGTTAGAGCATCCGACCCTGTTGTGCCTCAGCTTGAAGTGGTTGTGTCCTCGTCGGATCCATCCCATGAGCCAAGTAATCTCGCCGGCATTGTACCAGCACGCGAAGCTGAAGAAAAACCGGAGGATGTTCGCGAAGAGACAAAAGCTGTGGAAACGGAAGAGCGTCAGGATGATCCTGCGGAGGTGACACAAGATCGCACCCGATATGAACGGGTAGAGTTGGGGTCGTTGGCAGATTTTCTGACAGGAAAACCCCGTGCGGAGAACAAATCAAAGCAGCTCGAGCTGTTGCAGAGGGATTCCTCAAAAGACTCTTTGGTGGCTGTGGATGAAGGTCTTACTGGGTCTAGCCGGGAAGAAGGCTCGATAGAGGAACGTATTGGTCATCACGTCAACAACACAGCTCAAACGTCGGACGAGGTTGTTCCGTGCGTCGAGGCACTACCGGTCGTGCTGGATGATGCGGAAGATACAGCAGATTCTGTCCTCAGCAAGCTTGTGTACCCGATTGCCCACCTACTGGAGCTGCGGAAGAGCTCGCCCAGAGACTGCCCTGAAAGTCTTTTGACTTCTCCTGTGCGCGACGACGGCACTGCTACAACCGTTGCTCGCACCAAAACCAGTAATACGAAGAAGAAGAAGGCAAACGCGAAGAAGACCTCGAGGTAAGCACGCGCTAGGTACCTTCTCCTCGGCTTGCTGATATAGATTTTGACTTAAGTTCGGTTTGTCGCGTGCCCCCACTTGCCAGATCAGCTAATTCAGTACCAGAGACTCCCGTTATCTCACCACTGCCAACATTGGAGCTGTGCAATGCGATGCGCAAGATTTTACAAGAGCGTGAAGACCAGCAGGCAGCCAGCCGCAACAGCTCGTTGACTACTGGAACAACGGCGGCACTGTCGGTAGTGCTTTTCAGCTCGAGCAGCATGCCCGCCCTACAGTGAGCACGCGGCCAATGTAGCACGATGACTCGATTCCGTAATCGGAATAGATCATGCTTGTAATTATTGTAGAAGTTCAATCTATGCGGTGCCGTGATTGGGCAATCTCTATCGGTTACATAAAACCGAAGCACTATGTAAAAACATGCATTCTGTTCAAATGCAAACATTTCTATATTGCAGGTTATCAGATGAAACATACGTATAACTTACAAATTGCATAATAAAAGCGCTCTTGACTTTTCCTTTTCATCTCCTAAATACTCACTATCGAAGGTCCCAGATTATCTGAATTATCATATATCTCAGGTGAGACCATCGAGAGTGATGGTCCCTCCTCGCACCAATCACGCCCACACGAAGAACGAAGCGCGCACAGACAGCAGGAAGGAAGGCAAGCCACGCAGAGGCCGTGATCTTCCACCCCAGGCGCACACACCAGCTCACCGCGATGGGGGACCAAGAGGCCACGAGTGCAGAGCTCACACGCAGCTTCCTGAGCTTCCGCATGCTCAAGGAGGTGCTGCAGTCCACCAATATTAAGGACGACGAGGAGGTGCGCGCCTTTACCTCGCCTTTGGTTGATATAAGCTTATATATATAAATGACTTGATGCAATTATTCAGGCCGTGATGGTCACGCGCATGTGCGTGGACCCACGTCACGTGGAGGAGTTTGAGCGGCTGCTGCGTATGATCCTCAAGAGCACGCACACTGTGGGCCACGTGTCCACGTGTGTGGTGCGTCCACCGCCCGGTGAATTCACTTACACATCCATCGTACGTGTTGTTATTGAAGGAACTGGTCTTTTAAGATTTTTTAGATGGTCTAAGTTTCTTTCTTTCTTTTTGTATTTGTTTAGGTTAAATATTCTGGATTACAGGCGATGAGGCAGATTTACCCGTCTACGGTGGAAAGTGGTGTTGATTTCTACAAACTACTAGCAGCAAGAGACTCACTGCTGCTGGAGCCGCCCACATATCAGATTGAAGCAGGGTTTGGCACGTGGATCGAGTCGGACGGAAATACGAAGCCCATGAGAGGCGATGACCCCGAGGAAGATGCTAATTTGGTGTATCAAAGTGTCCCTGGCCCGTGCTGCAACGACTCGTGTGAGAACCCTCACGGACTGAACGTCCGTGCATCTTTCGTGGCACCCACTAAGGACTTCCAGCTCTTCCGACCGAGATACCAACGTAATAATAAGAAGGGAGGACAGAAGAACTTGCGCTGTTTCCCTTGCTGTCGCAATGGCCGCCATGTGAGCTCCGGTTTCTGTGGAGATTCAATCAGAGTGCACGTGGCTGTTAGTCGCGTGACGGAGTCAGGGGGCGTGAAGATTTGCCCCATTCAGACAACACGGCCGGCTGTGTTGGCATTTGCACGATTCCTGAATCTGGAGGGCACTTTTGACCAGACAGTTTCAGGGCCAGAGGTGTTTCCTGGACAGACTATTGAGAAGACTGATGTGCTCGCATGGGTGCGCGACAAGCAGCACCCGATGAACCCTCTGTTTCCGGGAATCTTGCGTGGAGCTGCTATGGAGACATCGTCCCAGTCTGCTATTTTCGAGTTTAACGCCGAGTGTAAGGCATGGCATTACGGTTGGACAGCTCCACGTGGTCAAGGACTTTCTGGTAGTGATGCGCAGCATGTGCTGGAGGTGCTGTTCATGAAGCCTATGGGCTCTTACATGTACTGTTTGGAGCGTCTGCGGTCGGACGGATTTTCTATCTACTCCAGTCGAAGAGCTAGCCATGCCGCTATTAAGCCTGAGGCTGAGGCTTTCGAGAACGCGGAGGCTGCTGACGACAGACATCTCAAGCGAAAACGCACCTCGCGCGCTGAGGCGGCTTCGCCTGCACGTTCACTGATGTCTCAACCACCGGCATCACCAGCGTCGACAATCGTGTCAAGTTGTCCAACGGACTCCCCTATCTTCTCTCCGTCGAAGGAAGACATGACGAATGGACGTCGTCCGAGTGTTTCCTCTGCGGTGCGTGTGTCGGCGCCTCCAACTTCCACCGGTTTTGTGGACATCACATCGCCAATGACGGACGTGCCGCCGTTCAAAATGGAGAGCATTTTTGGCTCGGTATCGTCGCCTATGGCAGTTTGCCCACCGTCCTCTTCAGTCCTCGTGGACAGTGCATCGTCGGGCTTTGATTATCGGGGTCTGGATAATTTGATGTGCGGTAGCGGTATGCAGCAGCAGCAACAACAACCACCTCAGCAACATCAGCAGCTTAGCCACCAACAGCAGCAGCTGCTGATTGATCAGCAGAACCAGCAGCTACAGCGACATCAACGTGAGCAGCAGGAGCTGTTGCGACACCAGCAGCAACTTATTCAGCAGCTTGCGGAGCAAATGATGATCAGTCAACAGCAACAGCAACGACAACAGGACCAACAACTTCACGTGGATCACCTACAAGCATCAGGCGGCCTCCAGAACCACTTGTTGTTTCAGGAAGAACAGCCTGCTCGGCGAGTGGTTTCGACGGAGGAGCTGCCGTGGTCAGAGCTGTACAATCTGTTCGATCCCGCCCCGCTGTCCCCAGCTAGTACCGACGATGATCCTGACCACGACGAGGAGAGCTTGCCAAGCCCCGGCAACAGCCCGGCACCTTCTTCAGCTGCCAGTTCGGGGATGGCTTCTCCTTCTGTGGGGCCAGTGCAGCAGACCATTTTGAATTACTTATAACATAGTTCAGGGGACATCGTCGCTGCGGCGATTCAGAGCAAGCGAAGATGAGGCCAGGACCTCTAAGAAGCAGAATCAGAAGCGCACGAGGAAGACCACGAGCGCAACATTCCTCCTCTGTGAGCTGCTCTCTTTTTTGTGAGTGTTTTCCTTTGGTTGTTCATCGAGTGGACGTTGGCTACCGGTACGTTCCGTAGTGACGAATCGTCACTGACGATTGACACTGGGATAAGGTGCACGCACACCTCAGCAAAAGCGAGAATCAGCAGCAAAAGAAAAACATAAAGTGGTATTTCAAAAAAAAGTTCTGCTTCTTGCCTCATTTGCTGAAACTGGGCAGATCGGTGCCGCAGTTGATATGAAAATAACTGTACAATAATTGTATAATTGCCAATTATTGTGGGGTATCCTAAATGATGTTTTAGCCAATCAAAATGTGCATTGCACATTATATTTCATTTTATATTGATTTACTGATACTATTTCATTCAATCGTCTTTTTTGTTTTCTTTGCCGATTTTTTTTGTCGAGAACATTGTTAGACGGACGTCGTCTTTTAGTGTCCGTCGTCTTTTCCGTCGTTATTTGTACTAACGCTATCTACATCATGTAGACTATGTACTACCGGTACATGTATAATAGTACATGTAACGTTATGATAAATGTGACATGTCAAGTGGAGTTATAGTCTTGACTCAATGTGAGTAGAATCTCTAAAGATGCCATAATCATGCGTATCCTGGTGTACGGCATAAGCTTGGCCTGAATTCGCTTCGCAGAAAATAAAAGTACGATAAAGACGATCCCTTCCTTGCCTTTGAAAAGGAATCCTTCGTCACTGAGTCAAGTGACTGTCAGTCACTGACGACGTCGGTCAAATCTAATGAACAACATACGGACCCTCGTTGGTTCGTTGCCAACTAAGCTGGCACTGTGCGCCGCACAACTCCCAAGTTGGCAGCTTGGCAGCACCTATCACTCCCCAATTTCCCAGGCAGCGCGCATTGCAAGAAAATATCAAGGACGAATCGACCATGCGTCTGGCTAGTATCCTACTCGTATCCGCGCTTTTCACGTGCGGTAGCATCATCTCGGCTGCTGCGGAGGGCAAGCACGCCCACGGCAACCGCCTTCTGCGTTCCAACGACTACGATGCCGTCGATGAAGACAGAGTTAACTTTGCCGAGCTGATGAGACTGGACGACGAATTCACGGCGATCAAGCAACTAGCCGCAGAGTTTGCAAACATGAACAAAATGAACAAGGAAGCGCTGAACGTCTACAAGTTGCTGAAGAAAGACATGACCAAGAAACAAGCCACATATGTGGCCAATCTGTATGGCAAGTACCTGGAAAACCCTAGTCTTTATCATTGATACGACAGTGCGAGTGTGGAAATAAAGCTTCACAAGCAAATTTATGTGGTACTTCGAGCAGTTTACACCGTGTTTTTTGTTGATGATATTAATACAGTAGTGATATCTGAATCCGCCACAGTACATGCGCGTGAATGACGTACTGTACTTCTAGAAGTGATTGTACAGCCAAAAAACAAAATGTTGATTAACTACAAGCATGTAGTTATGACCGTGCTCTTTCGCTACAGTAGCTATGGCAAATCGAACTATGCGATCGATTTGGCATAGCTACTGCTTACTCCAACTTGGAGTAAACTTGAATTAAAACACATTATTTGAAGGACTGAAATCACTGTATGGCCGCTTAGCTCGTGCTTGTCGCTATACACGTAGAAATGGGCAGTAGGTTGGAGCAGTCACTCAGTCGAAGATTCGGGAAGAAAATCGCGGTTTTGTCAGCTTGCATTCCGAATGTAGGGAAGCCTCCACGATGATCTAGAAGAAACAAATTGACAGACGTGAGCCAATGATCAGAGGCTAATAGGTCGGCTAATAGGTCGGCTAAGCACCCATATGATATGGTAGCATATCATCGTGATTCTGACCCCATGCAAAACTCTTTATTTTTGTATAGTGCCCTGTAGCCAATAGAAAGAGTTTAATTTTATCGAGTCACTTTTATAGCCAATAGTTGTCGATGGCGTGTACAATTTTGGCCAATAGAAATTGTACTGGAATAGTAAGCGCCGTTCTGACCATTCCAAAAATATCTGGTTGGAATCGAACTGTGATATTATGTATGTAATACTGAATTCAAGCTAAAGAAAAATAGAAAAAATATAGGTAGGTTTCCAACTTCGACAGCCTCACTCCAATTCTAAGAGCAAGGGAAATGTCAGTGGCTTTACTTGTGCCGGCGAACAGCCAACGAAGCAGATCTACAGCCATCAAGTCCTTTGAGGACTTTTTAAGTAAGAAGCAGATAACGCTTGCGGAGGCCCAAGAGCGCATTGCAAATGACTTAACAGGTAAGTGTTTAGCTGTCATTTTGGACAAGTATGGGT